>VXAZ01000610.1:420108-493042 GCA_013399875.1 Gymnorhina tibicen
AGAAGGGGAGGGCGAGCCCCGCGCTGCAGCCGCCCCGAGGGGGGCGAGATGGCGGGGGGGGCGGGGGGGACGTACCCGCTGCGCCTCCGGGCGCACCTGCCCGGGACTCGCTGGGGCGGGGCCGGCCCCGGCGAGAGGGAGGGAGATGGAGATGGAAAGGAAGAGGGATAGCGAGAGCGCGGGGCAACGACGGCGCTGCTGTGGCCGCGGGGAGCTCGGGCGCTCTCCGAAGTGAGGCCCGAGGCCTGGCCGTGCGCCCGTGGGCACCTGCCGGGCGGGGCCGCGGCCTCCCGCCCGCTGCACACGCAGCCCCCGGAGCCGCCAGCGGGTGCGGAACGTCTGTGCATTCCCCCAGCCTTGTGTCCCGATGAGTTTTCGGGCGCGGCGTTGCAGCCTTTCCGGGGCTGAGTCTCGCCGGATCTCACCAGCGGTCCCGCGGGGCAACCGAATCGCAGCCGGAATGGCAAATGACGCTCCTCGGAGCAGGCTTTGGGCAGTCATTTCTGACTTGCTCTGCAGCGCTGTGGAGCGGTACAGCAAGAACTCATGCGGTTTTTCTAGCTGAGGACTTCTTTAACTACCTGGAATATAAACCATGCTGAGGAAAGCACTTAAGCCAATGCAGCGCAGCCTTTTCTGAGGGTTTTTTTCAGTATCACAACACTGTGTGGCTCACAGCAAGGACAAATTCTGCACATACTTGGGTGTTATTAAGTAATCAGAATGCAGTCAGCTACACTGAAATACTTGGCTATAATTCTGCCTTAGCAACCCAACTTTAATTCACTGGCTGTTTAAAGGCACAAGGAGAAACAGTAATTTCGTTGAAATTAATAATATATGTGATTAAATGAGAAACACCTAATCAGGCCTTAAATATTACATGATGGAAGTTGTAAAGCTGCCTCTGCCTCATCTAGCCTGAAACATCTGGCACCCAGTGAAACTCAATGTTGAGATGCTGGCTGTGCTGCAAGCAACAGGAAAGCAGATTTGCAGGTAGTCCTGTAAATGTTTGTTGTCTCCTGTGGCTGTCTCATGCAGTAGCAAATAGACAAAGTGCTGACCAGCTCCGTTTCTGTTCCTGTGATCTACATGCTGGTCCTTTTCAAAGCCAGTGCTAGCAACCTGCAGTTCTCAAAAATCCTGAAGCAGATCTTTTTTTAATTGTTGTCGTTAACCACATTACCTTTGATATGGAATTTAAGATTTGTCTTCTCACTGTTCCTCACTAACAATAACATTATAATTTTTCACAAATACCTCTAGACCAAGTTGGCCTCAGTCTAAGATTTCCCAGAAAGAAATAGGTGCATAGGCACCTGCAGTGCCATTGCGGTGAGTCTCATCATCTGCTACCTCTGTGCTGTACAGATTATCTTACACTCTCTCCTGGGCAGTCTGACTGGCAGTGAACAATGGCTTTTATTCAAGGAACTCTGAATGCTAGGCATCTGAGTATGTTGATAAAGAAAACTTGAATACATGGTAACTCAGTGTTTCTGTGGGAACTGTTGTTTGGAGATCTGCCTAAAATCCCATCTGAGTTGAATTAGGCCCAACACATAGGTAAGCAATCTCCATTCTGCAAAGGCTACACAGTACAGAGGAGCAGCAAGTCTGTAGTGGGGACTGGGATGGAGACTGATCTAAATTAATCTCAAATAGAAGGCAGTGAATGTTACTTACATAGAAAAAAATCTTTCTTAGCTGATTTAATTCTTTCCTAGCTTAGATTCTACCAATGACTTGTAAGTGAAAAGACTCTGTTGCCCACTGGAAATAACTAGAGGCATACAGCTCATCCAACCAGCAATTATGAAGTCTTTGAGGTAGAGGCTTCATTCCTGGAAGTTCCAGATTATTAAAATTTCAATTAGACCCTTCACATGCAGACAAAAATCATTTGGATATTACTCTCACTCTCAATGTTACAATGAAACCCGTCACCTTACTCTTGAAGGGAAAACTTCTATTAACCAAAATATCAACACTAAAAATGGAACAGTAAAATCAATAGGAATACCTGCAGTTGGATCTGAATTTAGTGTCTCAGCAGCATGAAAGCATTCTAATATTTCTCTGTGTTTCAGGATCCTTTTATTAACTTCTATTAGTTTTCTTCAGAAAGGGAAGAAATTAGTGTCTGAATCACAGTCATTTCCACAGTAGAGAGCTCTTTCCTCATCGTCGTAACTTTTTTCTGCTGCTACTGTAGTGAAAAATGGGTTCTTTTGCTCTATACAAGCCAGTGGGAGAGAAAAATCTGCTTCACCCATGATAGTGAGAAAGCAGTGGAATGTTACTCATCAGTAGACTTTCCTTTTTCTGGGTAGGTAATGATGCAATGGTAAAGTCCAGCAAAGCAAAATCCAACAATCCTGCTGTGTCACTGACTAAGGGTGTAAACCAAAGACTATGAAGCACAGAAGGGCAAAAACCTTGCACGCTAAAGAACGGCTGCTACAAGCATGGAGCCTGTGGTAAGTGGTGGATCTCTAGAAAGGTTCCAGCATTGATTCCCAGCTGGTATGTATTGCCAAGTTATAACTGGCATCCCAAGATTTCAGGCTATTATACTTCTCTCCTCTGGTGCATTTCAGGGCTGTTTATTCAGCCTAGATAATTGAAAAGTGTGTGTTTAGCTGAGCAGTACAAATTACCAACACTTGCAAATAGATGCTTTTTCAGCATGCCTACAGTGGTCCAAGTGCAAAAGACCTTCTGGGGCAGCTGTGTCACAGCATTAGAAATATTATGACTAGGTCAAATGGTGATTTTAAAAGTTCCTATTTCTATGGGGTAATACCCTCATCAATTGTATTTTGTATTTGTTTGTTTGAGAGGAATGTTTTCAGTGCTCCATTTAGTTTGTTTGGTTGATAAACATACCAATGTGTACTGCAGAAAAAAAACCTAAAACATTATGGTGACAGGTGTTTTCACATGCTGATACTGAATTTTACCTGAGACAGAAAGGTTTCAAAAACCTGTTAAACTAGAAAGCTACCCTGTAGTGTTGGAGGTGACTGGACAACATCTTGGAAGAGACAACCCGTAGAGACTTGTAGGTATCTCAGGTTTATATCTAGTTCTTCTAAAAGGTTTCTTGGAACTTCCTCAGCTTTCTTTCCCACAAAATAGGTTCCTTATAATCCATCTCCCACGACTGGAGTTTAGATTTGTTGGAGCCATCAAGTGAACTTAAAGCATGAAAACAAAGCCTTCTGTCTTGCAAGTCACCATGCATTTCACAAGCCACACATGAAAGCTCAGAGAAAGTGTTTATTTCCTTTGGTGATCACATGAAGACATTGTCTTTTCAGCCAAATTTCACATTTGCAAATTGAGTCTGCTCATGAAGTTATAGTTGTATAGAACCCTATTGGACAAAATAGGAGCTCAGGTAAACATAGTGATGTATCTTCTTTCCGTGGCAAAGAAGGTGGCTTTCTTTTCATTCAGAAACATTTTTTTTTAATTTATATTTTGTGGAAAATAATTCTGTAGGTAATATGCCCCAATTAGCAGCTGATGCCCCACGTGCAGTGTCATTATTCAGTCATTTTTCTGGAATAAATATGACAATACCTACTCAGACCCTGATGGACTGTTGCAAAAATACTGTTTGGTGTATTTCACTGATATTTCATACTTGGTCTGTTCTTTAAACAGGTATAAAAGGTGCAATAACTGGCAAATTAAGATAATGTACTAAAAATACCATCTGACTGTTGTAACAAGCTCATAACATTTGGGTACTAGTTCTAGCAGATAATAGGCATTGTGTCACATTTAAGTGGAAGGATGATCTCACTTTTAAGGCACTGCATGGAGAATTGCAGATAAAGTCTCTAAACAGTACTGCAGTACACATAAACAGTACTGGGAGAGGTTTTGTGAAATTCTGCGGCTTTCCCACATTATGTAGGAAGGGAAAACGTTAAACCAAAATATTGGTTGGCACAGGATTTGGCAGATGATTTTTGTCCCTTACTGTTTGAGCTTAGGTTTAGCCACTTAGAAGAAGAAACTGCATCGTTACATTTCAAATAGAAACAATGTAACTTTAATGTGACCTTGTTTAGCGCTACCCAGGGTGCTTTTAGAGAAACGTGCTTTTAAATTCTCTGCTGTGAAAGGGTAATTTATACTTTCATATGCAAGGGTTGGTGGAAGCATGTTTTCAACTTCAGCTATAGAAAAGCTCCCTACCAAAACCAAAACAAACCCAGCAATGGTTAGACTTTATTATTTTCTGCAATATGATCCAAAATCCACTCTGCAGTGGAATCTCAATATGCATTTTCAGAATTACTCAATCTTTAGCTGCTCGGATTAATCTAATAGGGTAATGAAATACTAGGAAAAAAATGGTTATTCAATCAGCAGCAGCGTTTTCTGTTCTCAGGATCTCCTTTCTTCACTCAAAAAGTATGCAAAATGGATACTGCATCCCACAGTAGCTACATGCTTAACAAATATATAAAAACATAATAATGACGAGTCAGTGTGACTTATGGGATCATAGAATATGTTGAGTTGGAAGGGACCCATCAGGATCACCAAGTTCAACTCCTGGCCCTGTGCAGGACACCCCAAGGATCACACCATGTGCCTGAGAGCATTGGCCAAACACTTCTTCAACTCAGATAGGTTTTGTGTTGTGACCACCTCCCTGGGAAGCCTGTTCCAGTGCTCAACCACCCTCTGGATGGATTATAGAATTGTCTAGAAGATGGGACTCTTATTCGTTTAGTATTAATGTTGTGGTGGAAATTTCTATTATTTTATGCATGGGGGCAAGATTTTGCCTTATTAGTTGGATGTTTCAGATTCCTGAATTATAATTTCATTTCATGTTATGAACAAAGCTTAGTCAAAATGGGCCAATTACTTGAATTACGCTGAACAGAAAGTTGTTACCTAGCTTGTTTGGTTTTGTTTGACCTTAAAATATCTGATTTTTGAGCAAAAAGTAGATTGAAGATTTCATTCAGGTGCAAATCTTGTTACCTTTGGGCATATGTATGTGTTTTAAAAAAGCATCTGGCATTAGTGAAGCATACAGCCTCTATAATTCAGGTGCACAAAGCATGTGGAGTTCTGTGGATAGCAACACACCAGGTGTTTTGAGAATTTGGCAGTGCATGCTTGAGTGTTAGCTGCTTTGGCAGGCATGCCCGGAGATGGAGGCACGTGAACACGCATAGAAAGCTGTAACCATACATCCAATACTTTGTAAATTGTGTCTTCAGTGACTTGGGAATGTAAAAACAGTCAACCTGACTTAGGGTCCAGTAATGTATTCTAACATCAGAGGCTGGAGTGCTGCACACCCTTCGCATTAAACTTGCATGTCCAAGTGTTCTTCGCTGCCAGGGCTGCACTGGTCCCAGTGCCTCAGTTCAGCCACTCAGTCTATCATTCCATTTACAGATCAAGGTGAGGAATAGCAGGACCCAAAACAGTGTTTGCATAGAAAGGAGTCTGAAATCTGGAAGCCTCCAAACCAAATTTCCACATTCAGTGACAGAACTTAGAATAAATATACATGATTAGTACTTTTTTTGGTTTTTACAATTCCCTCCTCTTCGTTGCAATCACTGTATTTTTCAACCCAGTTACAGCTCAGAGGATGTTCTAGACACATAAATGAATATTTTTGGTTTATGTATATTGCACTGAATGTGTTAGGAATTTTTTTACCAGCTCTGTCATTACCTCCCTTCCTAGTCAGAATAACATATTCCTATCAGGTTTTGCAGGAATAAAAACAAATTAATAAAAAATAAGATATAGGGGGGATTAAAAGTCTAGATGTTTTGTTTGGTAAATTAATTATCTTTCATCAAGTAATTGATACAGGAATGAAAAGCCATCATCAGAGCTCTTGGAGAAGCTGAAGAAGATTGTCTTCAGTCAGCCCTACATTCTGTGTCAAGAATTAAAACTAGTTGCTTTATCTCAATTCAAAGAGATTTTCAAAAACTTTACCACTACAGACAACAAATCCAAAACAGATGAAAGCCTCTGTGCTGGACTGTAGGCTAAGGAAGGACAGAACGTTAATTATTCATTCTGATTTAATAGCTATTACTATTACTAAAGCTACTTGGTTTTGCTTATGAAGATTGAACAGAACAAAAAGGCTATTTATTAATTGTGGATATTGTTCATTAGGCTGTGTCTAGCCTGAGAATAAAATAGGAATTTAGAGATAGAGTTAGGGTCCTAAACTGAATTTTAAAACCTAATGAGAGGGTTCTGGTAGCTTTGAATAAAAGAAAACAATGTCATTATTCATACTCTTGTCTATGCAACCACTTTCCCATTCTTTCCAAAAATAGTAGTTGAGTAGCTTCCTGCCTAAATAAACAGTTCACTTAGCTAGAACTTGGGCAGTAAAGCTTTTTAAATAAGGTTTCCCTTTTTTTAAGCTGAACAACATAGTGAAATACAGGAAGGGTTGGGCTGTGATTGGACCGGATTCTTCAAGTTAATGTTTTAAAAGGTTACATGACCAGTTCAGAGTAACTAAATACACTTACTCTGTAGATGGCCTGAAAGTATCGCAGGGAATATGCTCCCTCCATTGCCAGAAGAAATAGCCTCTTGTAATAAAGATAGGTAATCATTAACAAGCTTAACTCTGGGCTTCAGAGAAATCTGAGTAACCGACCCTTCTAAAAGGATTGTAAAATTCTGCCTTCACAGTGCAGACCTGACAAATCTCGCACATCAAGAGGGAGTCTCACACGTTTAGCTCCCAAACTCCCTCCCCTGCAGCTCGACCTCTATCACACTCATTTGCAGCACTGTGCCACGGCTGCTCTCCCATTCTGTAACCCCACACGCCAGGCACAGCTGGCTAGCCCAGGCTGCAGTCTGCCAGCTACCGGGGGGGTATCAGGAAAAGATCAGCAAAGAGGAGCAGGATGCACAATGCAGCATGGCTGCATTGCTGAAAAGAACAATGGATTCCAGGGGAATTCCTGGAAATACTAGCAAAATTCCTTCCCAGAAAGTAAGAAGTAAAATCTCCTCATAGCTCAATGTAAGCATTTTTCCAGTTTATGTTGCTTTTTAAGTTTTCTGTTTTGAACACAGAGACTATGAGTTCTAAGGCTATTAAATAATATATTACAAACTTTTAAAATTATAATCTATACATATAAAAATGAAAAAAAATACAGATCAGACACACTACAGACTTAGGTCAGCTAAACAATGAGTGGTGATATTCCTCTCCCAGCAACAATGGGCTTGGCTTCTGCAGCACCATTCCTGGTACTGGGCTTGCAGAATATGCTAATAGAGTAAGAGAAAGGATTGAGGAAAATTCACCTTCCTGAACATACCTGGAGATAAACTGCTAAAAGCACAACAAACAGTACATTTGGCAAAGCACATCTCATTTTGAGCTCAGCACAGACACTTTGGGGATGTGACTGAGTTCCTCCTTATACCTGAATTTTTAAAAATAGATCTTCAAATGATGGAAAGATTGGGAACAAATGGCCAAGACAGAGACCCAGCCTTCACCGTCACCACTGTATGGCTCTCTGTGACCTGAAGGACACTGTTTGTGGCTTGGTGCATTGCTGCTTTCACTGAAAAACCATGAATAATAACTTGGAAGCAGTGTCCTCTCTTCAGCATTTTTTGGATTGTATTTTCATAGGCTTCTTTACTGGGCACAGAAAAAATTCTTATTTTAACCATCTTCCTAAACACAGAACTATCATATAAGATTATATAAGCCTTAAATAAATACACAATTTATTTCTGTTGTTTATTTTAAATTAAGTAAAATTGCAATAGAAAATTAATGATCCATGGAAGTTTTTCAAACATCTTGACTGTTTTAACTGATATGGCTGTGCTATGAATAGAAATCGTGTTGTACATATAAGCACTTTATTCAATCTGTTTCATCTTTTTAGTTTGAACCTATTATTTTTATTTCTTTCCTCTTTGCACTAGACAACATAGGAAATAGCAGACCCAGTGCCACTGTCATGGAAAAGACGCATGTGCCTTTCTTTGCATCAGGTGTCTGCACTTGCTCAGGAAGAAAAAGTTAGAAGACAAGAAACAAAACTAATTGTTCAGCCAAAAATTCATCTGAGTAGTCTAGACCTTAAGGAAGACTCTCAATAATGTTGCATTTCAGAGGAGAGTTTTTTTAGATGTGATACAAAAGCACACACAAAACAAAGAGGAATTTTGAAAAGGGACTACTTAACTTCTTTTCCTTCTCCCTTTAGAATTGCAGCTAGCACATTAACTTTAGACCCAAAAAGTAAATGGAGAGCAACATTTTACATAAATTAAATATTCTAACATGTAATTGAGTATTTTCAGTGTGAAGTTCTCATTTTTCTCTGACAGTTTTCTGTGAATTATCTTAAATGTTATCTTAGGAAATGCAATTATTATATGGAGCATTAAGCAGAGCACAAATATTGGTACACTGCAGAGACACCAGTTAATTTTCTTTTGACTACTGAACCATAAATAAAGGAAAATAGCATAGTTAAATGGTTTTAAAGTTACATAGTGGCAAGCAGTGAGTGAGTTGCCATGTGAAGAATATAGTTTTGGAACATGATCCAGGGGGAATTATTGTGAAGTTACACTGTACAGAATGTTTCATTCATTTCATTCACCTTATAAAAATCCTAGAGATTCTGTTGTATCCACCCCTTCCCTGCTGTAAACTGCAGACCAAATAGTCAACCCAAACTGGGTTGGCATGGCTGCAGAGTACATTTCACGTTATCATAAGACTGACATACTTGGTCCATCAAGGGAAGAAGGAAAAACTCCAAAGATCTTGTTTTTCAGAGCCTCTGCTGGTGTGACTGTCAGGCAGCCAGAGCGCCCCGTTCCTGCAGCAGCAATTGTATGAGGCAGCACGTCACATCTCCTGCCTCAGAGCAGAGAACTCTCTTATGAAGGATTAGCACCACAGCCCTGAAATTACCAGTCCAGTTTTTCTAAGAGAGCTTCCCAAATTAATCAGTGTGCCTACAGCACCTGATGTCCCTGGACTGCTGGGGTTTGATTCAACACATGTTGAAACCAACTGAAACACTTTCACTAACATCTGTGTGTGCTAGATTAGAGTTTAAATTCAATAGACT
The DNA here is from genome assembly GCA_013399875.1 of Gymnorhina tibicen. Lineage (NCBI taxonomy): Eukaryota > Metazoa > Chordata > Aves > Passeriformes > Artamidae > Gymnorhina > Gymnorhina tibicen. The sequence goes on from VXAZ01000610.1 coordinate 429,258, forward strand.
ATTTAATTTGCACTAAGGAGGGGTTTCAGCATAAACAGAAAGCTGTGTAGTTGGTTACGTGCTGGCACCATACACCACCTTTAAATGTCATGAGCTCCTTTCATAGCACCAGTTGATGCAAGTGGGCAGGAAGCTACTGAGATGATGTTTTGCATAGGTATTATTTTCTCTTCATCACAGTTAACTCTGATGAAAGAGAGGCCAGAGGGGCTGGTGCAGAAGGTGAAGCTTAAGGGCAGACTGGGCTGCAGTGGCCATGAAATGATGGTGTTCAAGATCCTTGGGGCAGCAGGGAGGAGGCACAGAAAGCTCACTACTTGGGACTTCACAAAAGCAAGCTTTGGCCTCCTCAGGGATCTGCTTGATAAAGTACCATGGGATAAAGGTAAAGAGGATCCCAAGAAAGTTCATTGATATTCAAAGATCACCTCCTGAGATCAAACTCAGGAGCAATGCATCCTGACAAAAAGGAAGTTCAGAAAAAATGCCAGGAGCTCCTGGACAAACTCAAACACAAAAAGGAAGCTACAGAGGGTGAAGCAGGGGCAAGTAGCCCAGGAGGAGTACAGATAGATTGCCCAAACAGCCAAAGATCAGTTTAAGAAAGCTAAAGCCCTGATAGAATTTAACCTGACCAAGGACATCAAGGGCAACAAGAAAGTCTTCTATAGGTACACTGGTGATAAAAGGAAAACTGGGGAAAATGTGGGCCCTCTCTGAAAGGAAATGGGAGTCCTGGTAACAGAGGACATGAAGAAGGCTGAGGTATTCAACATTTTTGTCTCAGTCTTCACTAGCAAGTGCTCCAGCCACATCACAGAAGGGCATCACAGAAGGGAAAGGCAAGGATTGGGAGAATGTAGAACCACCCATTATAAGAGTAGACCAAGTTTGAGACTATCTAAGGAACCTGAGGATGCACAAACTCCCAACCTCTGTGGGACCTGATGAGATGCATCCATCGGTCCTGAGAGAACTGGTGGAGGAATTGGCTAAGCCACTATCCATCATACGTGAGAAGTCATCACAGTCTGATGAAGTTCCCACTGACTGGAAAAGGGGAAATATAACCCTCATTTTTAAAAGAGGGGGGAAAACGGAAGACTCGGGCAACTACAGGCCAGTTAGTCTCACCACAGTGTTTGGAAAGAGAACGGAACAGATCCTCCTAGAAGTTATGTTTAAGCACATGGAAAATAAGGAGGTGATTTGTGACAGCTGACAGGGCTTCACTAAGGACTAATTATACCTGACCAATCTGGTGGCCTTCTATGATGGGGTTACAGTGCTGCTGGATGAGGGAAGAGCGACTGACACTATCTACCTGGACTTGTGCAAAGTATTTGACACTGTCCTACATGATATCCTTGTCTCTAAACTGAAGAGATGTATTTGGTGGATGGACACTCAGTGGATAACTCAGTGCCAACTCAAAGAGTTGTGGTCAATGCCTTGATGTCCAGTGGAGACCAGTGACAAGTGGTGTTCATCAGTGGTTGGTATTGGGACCAGCACTGTTTAACATCTTTGCTGGTGACATGGACAGTGGGATCGAGTGTACACTCTGCAAGTTTACCAATGATACGGAGCTGTGCAGTGCCCTTGGTGTGCTCTAGGGCAGGGATGACATCCAGAGAGACCTTGACAAGCCTGAGAGGTGAGCCTGTGCCAGCCTCATGAAATTCAACAAGGTCAGGTGTAAGATCCTGCAGGTGAGTTAGGGCATTCCCAAGCAGAAGTACTGGTGGGTGGAGACTGGATTGAGAGCAGCCCTGAGGAAAACTTGGGAGTGTTGGTGGATGAGAAGCTTGATATGACCCAGCAGTGTGTGCTTGCAGCCCAGAAAGACAACAATATTCAGGGCTGCATCAAAAGAAGTGTGAGCAGCTGGTCGAGGGAGGTAAAAAACAACTGGAGAGGGACTTTTTACAAGGGCATGTAGTGATAGGACAAGGGAAATGGCTTTAGACTGAAATAGGGTGGGTTTAGATGAGATATTAAGAAGAAACTCTTTACTGTGAGGGTGGTGAGTCACTGGAATATGTTGCCCAGAGAAGCTGTGAATGCCCCATCCCTCAAAGTGTTAAAGGCCAGGCTGGATGGGGCTCTGAGCAACCTGGTCTAGTGGAAAGTGTCCCTGCCCATGGCAGGGAGGTTGGAACTAGATGATCTTTAAGGTCTCTTGCACTCCAAACCATTCTAGGATTCTATGATTCTGTTATTTCTGAGGCCATTTCAAATACTATTGTACTGAATTACTTTAGAGAAACTTAAGAACTGTTTATCCATAAGATCCTGATAAATAGATGTTAACCACTCCAAATCAGCTTTTAAAGAGGTTCTCAGTAAAAAAAATTATTCCTGATTGCAGAAAACTTAATAGTGCAACACCCTGCAAATTGTACTATGGGAACACTTTCAAACAAAACACAGATAATAGTAAACTTCCCCAATTTGATGTTATCAAATTACTTAAAGAGGAAAATGACAACACTACATTTATACTTCTTAGGTGTAAAAAATGCATGCCCCACCAGTTATCATTCAGAATGGTTGTCTCAGTCCACATACTTAGGGCCACAACACCTGCTGTGTCTGGCTCTCCATAAGTTAAGCAAAAGCCCCATTTTGTGGACTTCTCTGGATTGGCACTTGGCAGATTTCCTTTGCTCAGCATGTATTCCAACTGGGGTAAATATTGAGGTCAATATATAAATATCATGATGGATAACTGCTGCAGCTATAGTACATCTGCTCTCCATAAATCCAGGTAAATAAGGCAGGATTGCACTGCAGATCAAAAGTTATATCCTGTCAGACAACTTTCCTCATAAGTAAAACTGAAATTGCACCTGCAGGGCCAACTCTAACATCACAATCATCTTGGCACCAAATCAGTCACTCAGTCCATAAGATATCTTTAAGTCATGTCTTTGTGCTCCCTCTTGTAACTTCTGAGTGCCTCTGCAGTGGGAGGGTGGCTGGTGTGATAGATCCAGCATATTACTTATTATTCTGCAGTCCTACTCAGTAAGAGATCACAACTCTATTTTTAGAAGAAAATATACAAACACAATTCAACTGTAAGCATAATTGAAAGAAAAAAATCAGGAAGTCTGTATTTGGAAATTTGTTATATTTAATTGGTTTTCAGTTCAAATATGCTCCTCTTACTAGGCATAATCTATCTAATGCAGCACTCTGCAAAGTTCTTTACGGTCCTGGAAAGGAAAATAACATGCAAAATCATTAAGGGAAGAACTCAGGTGCATGGGAGTTGTGGTTGTAACTATTAATCCACTCAACTAATGATAGATCAGAAAATCCACAAGCTGTCAGATTTTAGAATTATACCAAAATTTGTCAAGTATATCCTCATAATTACATGTAATAACTGTCACATGAAATTTCTTTTATTCTTTTTGCCATTCTTACAAACTAGCCTGCAAACTGTTCCAAATGTAAGTCAAAACCTTCTGCTAACCTACCAAACAGCCTGAAACACAAACCACACAGTTACTTTGGGCAACCTAATCCCAAAAATGATAATAATAATCAAATGTAATTTACAGAGCTAAAATATGCATCTATAATGTTAATAAAGGATAACAGAAAGTTCCAGCATAGAAATATGTATGAAACTAAAACATATTTGTTACAAAATAATGAGAACTAATTATAATGAAATGTCCACTGATATCCAGCCCTCCTGACTATAGCAGATTAAAACATCTCTAAGCCTGGCAAGCTTTGGGCTATGTTGTGTGGAACTGACTGTTCTTATAGCACTGAAAACAGGTTGTTTTTTTTTTCCTCTCTTGTCAACAGTGATTTCTTGGATCAAGGCAGAAAAGGTCATAAACTCTTCATGTTTTTATTAATTAATTAAACCCAGGTTAGTTGCTAAGAAGAATGTGTACGAGTGGGTCCCCAAAACACTGGCATAAACTGTCGTGATAGAGTCACTGTCTTTGCCAGGCATTACAAATTTTTAGGCAGTGCTGACGTCAGCACACCTCAGGTGAGAGTCCCTTCCAACCGACATTGTTTTAAAACTGTGTCAAGAAAAATACAGGTAGTGCTGATCCTGCCTTGAGACAAAAACTTGGGGCTGGTCAATCTTTTGAATTATGTTTCAGCCCAATTCTTTGACTAGATGGCTCCTCATGTTAACTATGTCAGCTTTCCATGGGAGGGATTTTCCTTTGCATTTCATGTGCCTCTCTGCTGGCAATGAGCCAGGGTGGGCCTCAACCATCCCAGAGGAGAGCAAAGAGCCCCACCAGCAGGACTCCAGTCTGAGGGCACAGGAAAGGAAAACTGGGCTGAAGCAGGATCCTGCCTTGCAAAACTTACAGTGGCCTTTAATGATGAGCAATTCTGACACTGGGAAAAGGGATTTCTCAGGAAAATATGGTCTACATTGGAATGAGGATGGTGAATATCCCTTATTTAATGAAATTGATAAAATATTGTCTTCTCTTTAAAAGACTCCATTTAATTACATAAGATTACACCAGTATTTGGCTCTACTATATAAAAAGGGCAAGTGAAATTCTGTGGAATATGGGGTTACATTTGTTAAAATGGTCAAGGCTTGTGCTCACCAGCAGGCCCCGTGGGAAGGGCACAGCTCCAGGCTGCACGGCTGGAAGTTGGCTGAGGGGCGAGAGGCAGTTGAGTGACAGCTGGAAGGGAGGTTGTGATTGGCTGGAGGAACGCGTGGACAGCGTGTGAATGGAAGCTGATTGGTGACAGGACGCGTGGAGAGCAGCGCTGCAGCTGTGCCAGCCAATGGGTGCCCTTCTGCTTTAAGGTCTGTTAGGCTTCGCCTTGGTTTCAGTTGTGTGCGGTTGAGATTAAGGGTATGAAGAGGGGGCGATTTTTGGCGATGAACGGATCCTCTTTGGACATACAAGGGGGTCTGTCGGCTTTGTTCCCCATTGCTACAAAATTCAACCTAAATACTAGAAGAGCCTAAAACCCAACTGGTCTGTAAACAAGTCGTGTAGAGTTCAGCTAGATAGCTTCACAATTTTCCAAGTCACTGAAGCAGTGAAGATATCAGTTGTTTGAAGAGAGGACTAACTGGCTGCTGGCTTTATTTTTTATTCCTATATTTTGTTGGGGGGTTTTTTCACTTGAAAAGAGGCAGTGGCAAAGTTACTTAGCTGATCTTAAAGATGTATTTACATTTCTGGAAGCTTTAGTTAGTGTAAAGAGAGTTAAAATGCATGTCTTCCTGGAAAAGATGAAAACATTTTATTCAGAGGGGAAAAAATTTTTAAATGTTGCTTTTTCCATTATAACCATAATGATTCATGTTTACAGTACTCCAGCTGCTTCCAAGGTTCACTGAAGATAATGAATGACTACTCATAATTTAGGATTTCACACGACTTTGTTCTATGCACCATCCAACTTTGAAAATTGCAGGTTTACTACTGCCCAACATTGCCACTTTAGCGACAGACTGGAACACTACTACTTAACATCTCAAGGATGGATAATATTTTTGATTGCTTTTTAACAGAAAGCATTTACCCAAAGGAAATGCTGGTAGAAGAAAACATTAATTGAATATCCTCTCTATATAAGGAGAAAGAGTAGTAATGGTATTACTTTGCATTGAAGGTCCATAATGGAGTTTGAATTAATTTATTTACCTCCCCCCAAAACAATGAGCGCTTTCTGCATAAGATGTCCTGAATAACCTGGGAAAGACACATAAATTTAAGTACACTAAATATTTGCTTATTAGAAAATGTGTGGCCATTAGATTTCACTTACTATTTGATTTTACTGTGATATATAAATATCTTCTCCTTAATAAATTAAAACATTGGTGAAAATCAAGGGAAAGCAAGGGAGGAAATTTTTTTTTCTTTTCTTTTGTCTCCTGGAAAAAGCCACTCACTTCATCAGTCTGCAGAGATTGGGGCAATTTATATAATATGGAAATGCCTCCATCTAAAATGCAGTAAACACTACAGACCAGTGTAGACAAATTATGGAAAGAGTACAGTATCATTGCTGACCCTATCCTTTTATTGAACTAGGTTTGTTCTAAGAAAGTAATGATACAAAATTTGGGAAAGGGTTTTTTCACAAAAACAAAAAACTGTCATGGATGCAGAACCAACTTTTTATTCCAAGAATTTGAATTGATCAACCTATTATTTGCAATCTAGCAAATATACTTTTTGAGGGATACAAAATGGCCATGGAACATGCTCCAAATGGAATGCTGGATTGACTGCTCAAAGACTGACTCAGAGTGTGATATATCGGCTTCCACTGTCATGGTCTCTCATACTTATTGGAAGTCTTTGAAAAAATAATGAGCTTTAAATGTCTGCCTCATAGAACCCATCTTTAAATAATTGTTAAAAATCATTATCTTCTGAATAAATCTGTAAGAAAATGACTATCCTGTTCTTAGTGTTGACAGCAGGAAATCTATCTATCTATCTATCTATCTATCTACTTACCTATAAGACAAAAAATATTATTGTTTTTATTAAAGCTCTGTATCACTGAATGCTTCCACATAGACTGAATCAGCCATTTGCTTAGAGGAACTGTCACATACTGCACGGAAGCCATGTTGTAGAATTATCAACTCTTACAACTGTGAAGAGGCCTTTCTTCATAGTCAGTTGAACTTGGCTACAAGGGGTGGCTAAGCTGCAAGAATCATATGTTTGAATCTGTATGTCAAGCTGATGGTAAATTTGAAAAATTTATTAAATCTCAGTAATCCTTAGGGGAAGCTTTAAGGATGATGAAAAAGGACTGGGAAGTTGTAACGGAATAAGATGTTCTGAGTAGCTCTGCCTCAGCAAACAGGACAGAAGAAGAACAGCCAAAGGATCGCCAAAGAATGGAAAAAAAGATGACATCAAGGATCTAAGAAGGCTGACAAAAACCTGGTAGAGCTTAGATGGCTGAAGACACTTGGATGTTTTTGTTTATGTGTATCTGAAATCCTTCTGTATTTTCTCTGTAAGTGAAATTTAGGTTAGAGGGAAGACAGCACATGCTTACATAATAGTGCCCATGCTGAATCTCCATGTAAATAACTTGTGCTATTGTACATTTTCTGAAGAGTGAGATATAAGCACAAATTTCTAAGGGGAGGCTGGAAAGACCTTAGCCCCTGGCATGGACTCCTTTCCACCTACCCCACTGTAACACTGATGGCTCCCATAGTGCTGAACACTGCTGCAGCTTCTCTCTAACACTTACATGACCCAAGGGAAGCTACACTGTTGTGCTGCAGCCAGGTGAATGTGCATGTTTGTGTTTTCCTCTCCTGGCTGTTAGGACCTGTATGAGCCAATACAGATGCAGTGCCTCAACACAAGGGCTGAGATCACCCATTTCAGGCTGTGTTTGCCCCTGAACACAAGAGTACATCCTTTCACTAGGAGTTGCATGTGTGCTCAGCAAGGAATGGGATTGAGAGGGTTAGTGCTAGTTTCAGAGTACTGGACTGAAAGTAATGCAAATGCTTCATTCTTGGTAGCAGCTGCAGGCTTTCAGAATGTCAGTGCTAAAAACCATATAATTACAGACACCCAGCCGGTGGTACAATGCCTAAATCCTGCCCAGTCCTAACAAATCAGCAACATGTACTCTCAAAAGCTGGGTAAAGCTTTCTCATTAGTCAGCATGTGGAGAGGCAGGGGTATTCATCAAGGCCTGATAAGATACTGTACTGGGCATAAACACTATCACAGCAAGTTATAAACCATATTTTAAAGAAGGCTTTTTTTGAAAAAAAAAAAATCTTATCCCCAGACTGAAAGCTAAAAGTATATCTTACTTTGGTCTTATAAATTGTGCAGAGAAATCATAAATACAAACAGCACAAGAAAAGTCTGTTCTTGAGCTCAGTAGCCAGCAAGGTTTGCCCTTTGCTGATCACAGACGTTCAGGGCTCATGGCTGTACTCAGCTGCTTGGGCAGGCTGGATCACCTGCTTCAGATGGAGATTCTGGAGAGATCCCAGTTCTGCCCCAGAGATGGCAGGGCCACAGAGAGTGCTCTGCATGGGCCTCTCAGTTTGGCTGAGGGATTCCAGAATCTGGATGACTTGAAGACACACGTGAATACGAATATGAAAACCATGAAAACACAGAGGTAGAGTCTCTGCAGGCACAGGGGAGCCATATGAGGGGTGGCTGAGGTCACTTGGTCTGTTCAGCCTGGAGGAGACTGAGGGGAGATCTCATTGCAATTACGACTTCCTTGTGAGGAGAATGAGAGGTCAGGCACTGCTCTCTGTGATGACCAGTGAGAGGACTCAAGGGAATGGTCAAGTTGTGTCAGGGGAGGTTTAGGTTGGATATTAGGAAAAGGTTCTTCACCCAGAGGGTGGTTGGGCACTGGAACAGCTCCCCAGGGCAGTGGTCACAGCGCCAAGCCTGACAGAGTTCAAGAAGCATTTGGACAATGCTCTCAGGCACATGGTGTGATTCTTGGGGCTCTCTTGTGCAGGGCCAGCAGTTGGACTTTGATGATGCTGGTGGATTCCTTCCAACTCAGGATCTTCTATGATTCTAGATGTTTGGTCTGGAAAGGTGTAGTTAGGGAACCTATCTCTCAACAGGGGTAGAGTCATGTATATTAAATCCAGAAGGATTGTGTTTGCCCTTTAGTTCCTCTTTTTAAAGAAGAATTAGGTCTAAGAGGATTTCTCTGCCTTTGAGCAAAGATCTAAATATCTTCTGCAGACAGCCTGCACATTTTTTTAAGGGATGAAGAATCTTGGGAATTATGATTAAAATAAGGATTAGGAAAGTTAGCAAAACACTGTGGTTTAATTCTGAGCCGGTCTTCAGTCCAACATTCAGAAAATGCACAATCACAAAATGCAGCACATCACAAGGGGATAATATTTCCATTTGTGATTGTGACTGCAATATATATTCATGCTATTTAGTGTTCTAGATTCTGTTTTATGAGTTTCCAAACAAGGAGAAAAATCAAAAGGCATTTGATTTCAAAGGTACTTGGCAATCTAAGGCAACAGACAAGAGGTAGATACAGGCATGAGAGAAATTAAAAAAACAGAATGAGAGGATGTTGGTAACTGTAATAATTTATACACACACAGTCAGACTAAAGTTCTTAGACATTACTGGAAAGAAACGTTTTGAAAAGAAAAGCTGACCTTAAGAATATCTATGTGAGCTTCATTCCAGCAAGAGAGAAAGAACAAGGGAACTTTGTTTGAAAAGCAGGTGGCCCACAAGGGCAGTAGATTGCTCAGAAGCTCATATGCAGTCTGGTAGAAACAGTAGTGTAGGAGCAGGCTGTGAAGAACCTGGACAGCAGAGAAAAGTAACTTATTATGTAGCTCACTAACTAACCACAAGGTTTTGTCGCTGATGCCTGTTCTCAGCTATTTCAGGGTGGATGAAGCAGTACCCTGTACTCCAGAAGTGAAAAGCTGACCCAGATCCTGCAAACTGCATAACTGGAGCACATTCTTTTAAGCATGAGTTTCTCCTTGTTGTAATGATTCACTGGCACATGTCTGAGAGACTCCATCTAGAAGTCTTTAATAGAGCCTGAAGAAAATTCCAGTAAATTCATTAAAGTTCTTTTGAAAATGTTTCTTTGACCCATTGATCCAGCAGAGCCCATTACCTAATTCTAGCAACTGATTCCAAGTGAGTGTACTTTTTAACTGGAGTTTCCAAGAATCCAAAATTCCATATTTGGTTGTTCTGATTTTGTTGACAAGAAATTAAATTAATATCTCTAACTTCTGCTTGTTTTGCCCGTGATGGTATTTGGTGAGTGATCTCTCCCAGTCCTTAACTCATGAATCCTTCATTATATTTTTCTCTCACTGGTCCAGTTGTGGAGGGGAATGATAGAGAGGCTTTGGTGGGAATCCAAACAACATCAACCCACTACAGTCTTTTTGGTGGAGAATGTGGGCAAACCATGAGGATTTTGAGATAAAGGTTGTAATTGGGAGAGGTAATGGGCAAAACAAGCACTAACAATGTTAGAGAGCAGAATGACCGTGGGTAATCTTTGTTGTAATTGTGGTGATGGGTCAGGGGGTGGATTTTTTGTAAATCATCCATTTTTTGGTTTGCATTGTGATGATGTTAGTTCAGTTTTTGTGGGGGGCATTCATTTTTTACAGTGTTTGCCTTCTGGAGCAACTGCTGAAGCCCTGTTTCCCAGGAAGGGGCTGAGCCACCAATGGGAAGTAGATATTAAGATTTTTTCCCTTTGCTTATGTGGGCACAGACTTTTGCTTTTTTCTTGCTTTAGTAAACTGCCTTATCTCAACCCACTAGTTGTTTTCCATCTTATTTTCCTCTCCTGTGTCCCACTGGGAAGGGCATAGATAGAGGAGCTTGGTGGGCACCGGGCATCCAGCCCAGGTCAACCACTACACAAACGTGCTGAGATACAGAATCCATTTTTCGCTTGCACATGTTGGTAACATTAGCGTCACCGACAGAAGAAGAAAATCATAATTATATTAAAGTCCAGAAAGGAACAGGAAGACATTTATTTGAAATTTACTTGTAAAGGAACCAGTTTTAAACTGTATCAATAGAAAATTAGATTAAAAATTTTAAAGATTTATTCCAAAATTGAATAGTCTCTGCCATAATAAATAATGCATCTAATGAGGTAAAAAGAACACACACCCATCCCCCAAGAGATTGCTTTTTTCATCAGTGTTACTCTAAATTGCTCTGACTGTGCAAAATAGCTCTGAGTGAAGTCTCGCTGAAGCAAGCAAATCACTGTGTGGCACACTTTAAAAATGCTAAGGACTAAATGTCCCTTTAGAATTTAAAGCAGTTGTTCGTACAGAGAAGCACAATATAGCAGAAAGTGGTGATCCAATTCCAAATCAGCAGCCCTGCTTCCATATTCCTCCCACACATCCTACCCAAATCTGGGACACGAGGGGAAGCCAGCATTGGCCACCACTGCATCCAGAGGACTGTATTCTTCACAGGGCTCCTAAAAAACCTCCTGTCCCTGCACAGGGCTCCTAAAAAGCCTCCTGTCCCTGCCCTCATCTCAGTAAAGTCGCCTTCCTGTCTGATGTAGGAAGCCAGCAGGAGGCTGTCACAAGGGGACTGACAATACTGCATATGCCACCTCCTTTCACTGGACATTTGATCGGGTCACAACAGTTTATTTTTCACTCACAGGATAAGAGAGATCAAATTTGTAAGAAAGGACAGCACCTCTGCAACACAAAATAACTATTTATAGATAGTCCACAGCTGGGAAATACCTATAAAATAATATATTAAAGGTAATGCTTTTATCCTTAGGAAGAAAACATCTTTAGAAGTAACATGCTAGAGTCTTCCTTCTTAAAACTCCAGACACTGCAATCCAGAGATGGCAAGACTGCAATAATTTCAATTTGATTTAATTTTAAATTTTTATTGAATTTCTAGTTCTCTAGGCTGAATATTTGTGTTATACAGATATCAAAAATAGAAAGCAAAAATAAGCAAATTTTTGTATTTCCTGTGTATTCATCTCATGCTCTGATTCATGACTTTGGAATTCTGCAAGAATTCTTAGGGATAATATCTATATGAATTGCACAAATAGAAAAAGTTGAAATGAAGTAGAAAGAAGTCTTTCTTATTCTGAACTTATTCAAATAAACTTCATTCTAAGTTTTCGTATTTCCACAGAATCTGCTTCTTTTCCACCATTTATATTTTTGGATTCTAACAAGGCTATCCTTGCAGGCAGACAGTAACTGCAGAGGACATATGGTACAGCACAGGGATCTAGAAGTCCATGCCTTGGGTTGTACACTGCATGATATATTCTTTTCTTTGAAGGATTTGTAATTAATCATCAAAATGAAGGTGACAAAACTAAGTGTTATGCTGCCATTACCCAGAGTTTATTACAAAGTGTGAGTTCAACCTCATACATTATCCCAGTCTAGCTTCAAAATAAAATTTTCAGCTTCAGGACCTCATAGATAACAAGATTAGCACATATTAATCCCTTAATCCTTTCCCTAATTGTTATGAAATCTAGAGTCATCAACAACTTCAGTCAGTCCTGACCAGCTTTTTAGTCAGATACCAGGTTTTATCATCTATGCCTGCATTTGTAGGCATCAACACTGCAAAGTGTGATAAAGCCCAGGTGAATATTACCATGAATATTACATGACTGCAATGCATGCATCACTATAAATTTTTTTTTCTGAAACAGTTTATGAGAAGAAATCACTTCATTCAAGAAGAATCAGGGGAAAAAATATTCCAAACTTACTATGCTTTATAACAAAGTTTTCCGCTTACCTGCATTTTCAAATGGGTTTCCTTTTGGTGTTGTTTCTGGTGTTGTTTCAATACCCTTCTAAGCCTCAGAGCTTGATTTTGTAACTTTGGCTGGTTTACTACAGATTTGTTAATTTCTAGATAAACCAAAAGTACTTAAGAGCTTTTACCCTTGAATAAAATGTTTACACTATTTAAATGGCTGAGGACAAAACTTAATCTAGATTTGGAGATTCTACAACTAAAAGTGTAATTTAAGTTTTTTGAGGAGGAAAATAAATGCTTTAAATGTTGATGCTTCTTTTTCTTTGGAGGGTAAAAACAGCCTGGAAAATTACTGCGAGTTCCATACAGAAGAAAATTATTAAGCTAAACTGAAATTCTTAAATGTTACACAGTGTTATACTGAAACTTTAGTGCACATTTAAAAAATAAAAGGTCCAGCACTGTCAATCATGGCATGAAAACTAAAGATATTAAAGGTATATGCAGAAACCATTTTTAGAATAGGTGCTTGGTTTTTAGATTGCAGGGAAGAAACTTCACAGGCTCAGTACTGGGCAGGGGCTGCAGGATTGACCAAGGTCGTGCAGGAGTAACCTGTGTCCCCAGCACAGCACAGAGCAGCTTCACCTGGGCAAGCTCGTTCAGAGAGGAAAGGCAAAGCTGTGAAGAACTCTGAGGGGGCTGATTTAGCATAGTTCATTTTGCTACCCCAGCAGGCTTGGTTCAAAGGCAGCTCTTACATCTCTGCATGGTACTGGCATGTACACTGCACTTAAATCATTAGGCACGGCATCAGCTGATGAGTTCAGGCTCAGAAAAGAGGAAGTGTGGTCTGTTTTCTGCTCTAGAGGGTCATAAAGCAGCTGGGGGTAATGGAGGTAGGAGACTTGGAGGTCTGAACCTATGAGATGGTTACTTTTTTTGGGACCTATCTCAGGCCTGTAGCGTGCCTTCAATATCCCTCCCTAGCAGCACGGATAAATGGCATGCTGCCAAACACTGAGATTGTTTTTAATATACTGTTCAGCTTACTCTTCTTTCAAAATGGCATTTTGAGTGCCAAAATGCATTAGAATGCATTTTTTTATTCAGGTCGCAGTGATCGAGTAAATTCCTACTTAATTATTAAGGAAGATTATGAACTTCATTATAGGATATTATAAATTATTATAACACAAGGAGCAGGTAAGAAACAACCAGGCCTGACAAGAAATGAGCCATCTGGTATTTTGTAGATGGGAAGCGACAAGACAGACCTCAAAGACAAAACTTTCTATAAGCTCCTGGATATTTCTGGACCTGTTATGAAAGGTGAAATGAAATTTTGTGAGAATCAAATCTAGGTTTTTTGGATATTGATTCATCTTGTGGTAAGCAAATGTGTCTGTGCCCTTAACATATGAAAGATAAGTAATTGTCCGTTTTTGCAGTGGCTAGTTGCTTACAAGGAAAACAGAGTGATAATTCAAACATAAATGTGTTAGCCAAAACAATTATGTTACAAAAAAAATGTTAAGTCAGTAACTACCTTACAAATATGGAGTATTTACAGAATACCCAGTAGACAGTGGTTCCTGAGATGGGTTTCTAGACCATTTCTTGCAATAGGTGACCCGTGAAGATAAGAGTTCTGACTTGTTTGCAAGTGCCAGTGCAGAATTCAATTTATATTTTTAAAAAGTCAGGTAGCAGACTGGTTTTAAAGGATGTTTATAAGATCAGTGCCACACAATACGTGAACGCTATCAAAACTATTGTATTCGTTTCTGTTTGTCCATTATCACTTTTCTTTAAAAAATAGAAAACGGAGAAAACACCATCGTCACCAGCAGTCCTAACCAAGTCTTAACCTGTACCCCCATTAGCTGTGGCCTGTCTGCCACGCCTGGAGATTTACTGCCAAGATTACTAAAGCTGTGATGTCTTCTGCAGCCATGGGAATTCTACACCAATTTGACTTTACAAATCTTTTTCAGTTACTGTCAGATATTTTATTATATTTAGTCTATTTTACTCTAAAGCAACATATATACCTGTTCCTGAAATCAGTAGGAACCCTTAAAGTGTCTTCAATCTGTATGAGATCAGACTCAGAAAGGAATATTTTCAAATATCCATATACAAAATCATATTTTAAATTTGTAAATGTTTCATAGAAGATCAAGCTTTTGACCATGATAGGCTTGAGCAGTTTAAATCATTTCTCCACTTCAGTAGAGCAAATGCAGGCTTAGCCCATGGAATCTGTCAACAACCATGAATCAGTCAATAGCCATGAGTCAATAGCTACAAATGCCAAAATACTTAGAAAAATAATAATGTTGTCTCTTCAGTTTTGGATGATAATAAAATCTTCTCCTAAATCTGTTTTCTTGACATAGATGCACCTCCTGACTGAAAATCAGTGAACAGTCCAAGACCTACTTATGTCTGGTCTCCCAGAGATGTGCGTCCTGCCTCCGTAGATCCCACCAAAATAGCTATGACCTCTCTGCAGTGCTTCCAGTTCTCCTTCAAACTCGGTAAAGCCCCATGCCCATTACTTTCGTGTTTTTGTCGTGTGTGTAAAATCCCTGCTCACCAAGAGGCAGCACATGCGGTGTCTGAGACACATTCCATGCTGACTGGCCAGACAGTGCCTGTGTGGATGAGCTACATGGCAACTAGATTGAAAAAGTAGCTCCAGAGTTACCACTGCACGCCTTGCCAAAGCCAGGACAGACATAAAGACTCTGGGTTTTGCCCAGACACTGATTTTCGTAGCTTCATGATTTCCTGTCAGAATTGATGGAATTTAGCCAAGCTCAGAAGTTACTGAAGGGAAACTATAGAAAGATTGATGGATGGACAGATTGACAGTGCACTTGGGAAACCAAGGTAAATAGGAACAGATTCAAAACCTGCAGTTGTAGGCACTGTCAGACTACATGTGTGTATCATTACTGTTCCCTGCCTCCACTCATGTCTCTGACTGATGCTCATATAATGAGGAAGGCATTTGATATTTTTATCCTTTATCTTTTAATTAGTAGAGCATATTTCTTTCCAGTGATCCACCCAGTGCCAGCAATTAAAACAGAGTTACTTGTTTCCTCAAGGCCCTTCTTACGCTACTCACATTTCTTTGTGCCTCACAAATGTATAATCTCCACCACAGGAGAAGAACATTACCGGTTTGATGGCACAAATGGGTGAAACGAGCTGAATGTCTGTAGATACAACCTGATTTAGAGATGGGATTTCAAGTGAATACCTCCTGAATTGCAAACCAGCGTTTTGCTCTACAGCACACTGACTGTCTGCCAAAGCTACCACGCAGCAACCACTAGTCCAGCACAGCCACTGCCACTCGGTCTGGATGCACACACCTTATCTGGAGGGTGGATGAGTCCAAGGAGCTTGGCCATGCTCTCCCTCCCTGCTTCCAGAGAGACCATCTGTTCTCAGTGCCTCTTTTCTTCATGCTTGCACAGATTCAGTCCTAGACAAGATTTTTCATCCTAACCTATTGTTTTTGACACACTGCCATTATTTTGTTCACTATGTAACTAAAAAAAATCATCATTTCCTTTCTGTCAGGCTTAATGTCTCAATCAAATCTAAATGGAAATTCATAGGGCAAAGACAATGCACTTCTCTAGTCACAGGACTTTCTCCTTCTCAAACTTCTAAAGGCTTCAACAAACCAAAACAATTGATAAATATTGGAGAATTAGGCAACCTAAATAGAGGGAGAGCTGCTCTTAGACCAGTAATCATATTCAGAGGAGATTTAATTTGATTTCTTGGAAAGATTTCACCTGCAGCCACCATCTGGCTAACTGAGACAGAGTTGAAGAGTTTCCCCAGTAAATCCTATTAATGCTATTGAGTAGCATGGAATGATTTTGAGGACCTTTTCTCCTCCTCTTTACAGTGTTCCTGAAGGCTGACTGCATCACACAGAATTCATAATCTGGTGGCTCCTTTCGGATGCTGGAACTGCTACAGGGCATGGTTGCTAGCTGTTAAAAATTATCACATACTGATGTGATATCAAGGATGTTTACTGTTATAAACCTGATTTTTTCTTTTCCTCCACTGAGTACTTTTGTGAAGACTAGAGGGGGAGAAAACTCAGTCTTTAAAACTTTAGCTCTCATTCTACAGTTATAACTTCTTACCTTAAAATTCTCCTGAGGAAAACAGGTTTTGTCTCTTATTTTCATTTTTCATTAAATAATCAACCAGTTTTAACATCTATTTTGTATTATTATTTTATTTATTTAATAAAATTGATAACCCCTCTTTTACATTACTAAGTTAAAGGCTGCTGTGGAATGCGCTGTGGAGGTTGGCACTTCACCTTCTGTAGGGCAGGAGAGCCCTTTCACCACATGCCTGGTTTCCTCTGGCTCCACCTCAGCAGTACATTCAAGACTGCTGTGAACTCCAGAGCCAGAGTCCAGCAGGACTCGTGTCACATTTGCCCCAGTTTAATTTCTGTGCCTTCAGAGAGTCTGTTCTTTGTTTTCTCCATTTTACAAGAGCAGAATCATTCCTCTGGTCTCCCAGGAGTGTTTTTCTTTGTCTTTCCTCTAGCCATATGCTACTAGGGACTCCTGCAATTGTTTGTTGCTTTATTTTATGCATAAATATCCATGGCTCAAACAATCTTCCAGTGTCTTGCAGAAAGAAATGTGTCAAACTGACCTGAGAGGCCTCACAGTCTCTGCAAGAAACCTAAGGGAACTAATACTCAGTGTGACAAAATGCTTGTCAAATCTAGTCTTCTCTCTACTTCTTACTCCAGAATTAGGAAAAAGATACGTGCAATGATCTAATATCTAAATTCTGGAATTTGTCCTTTGAGGATGCCTGTCTGGTGGGGATACCTATCCATGGCTCATAAACAATAACTTCTTCCTAACTCTCTTCTCTTCTGCTATGAATTTGTTGTGATTGCTACAGAGAATCAGCAAGTTTTTGTGTAACCCTGCTCCTGAAATTGCTTGTCAATTGCCAGTGTGTAAATCTCCTTTCATTCACTTATAGCAGACATTTGTTTATCCCTTCCACAAGCAGGCACACTGGTAAGACGTGTGTCTACATGCATGTGTATAAGAATTTGTATCTGATTTTAGCCTTCTCCTGTTTTTGGAATAGCAACAACTCCCCTACAAGAAAAGCAAAGTCTTACTTCAGCCTGGGATGAAAGGCAACCTACAAGGCACCACTCAAGTGAATTGCTTTTTCATGTAATTCTGCATTTTAAATAAAGGAGCAGTCTAGAGGCCTTTCTGTAATGGAAGGCTTCCCCAGATTATATAATAGCTCACACAGACCGACAGTCCTTCAGAGGCTGCTACTGTGATTCAGACCAAACAAGTCCAGTCAAAAATACCATCCAGAATAATAAACAAGCAGCCTCTGGATCCTGTGTCCAAAGCAGCCCCCAACCACCTTCTTTTCTTTTCCCCCAAGGATGCTCCTAACTGTAAAGCAAAATCAGAGCACAAAGGGAAAGAAATAGGACTGACTTTGTCTTATTAACATGGCACGCATGCGGCTGGCATTTGCAGAAACCTGCTATGAGCAACTCTAAACTCTACAAATAAGTGTCACTATGGAAACTAATCAAATGAGCAGAAGTATGAGAGGGACCGCCCCAGGAAAATGTCTGCGAGGGATAAATATTACTATAAACAAATTCTTTGGCTTAAACGGCCCCACTGCAAAGGCTGAAGGAGCTGGCCAGGTGTGCCAGGGCTCCGGATCAAGTTCATGACTTTTTCTCACTGGGTCAGTGGCATCCAGGAGCATTGTGCATCTGCAAAGGGAAAACAGAGCCTGCTTCATTCCTGTGCGCCCTGGAGCTCTTGGCTCAGAGGAAAACCTTGCTTATATCCTCCAGGAGGATGGCTTCTTGGCAGAGTGATTCATCCCTGACAGCTCATGAGGATCAGGATAAATAGCTGGGGAAACGGGCAACTCAAATTTAAATCAGAATTAAATGTTTTGAACATGCAAAGCTTTTTACTGTGAAGCAAAAAATATGTTTTATTTCAAATAAGTACAAAAGTTACAATACTTTACTTTTGCAGAATATCTCAGCTACTTCTCTAAAGCAAATACCACATAATATCTTTTCTGCAATTAACATAAGGAACTGTGTGTGCATATCTTCCATGTAGTGATTTCTAAAATAATGCATAAGAAAAATTGTAGTAGTTCCAAAGCAAACAGAAACATTCACAGCTCCTATTAGCCCAGGGCATATGCCTTTATACTCAAGTGCATCCCTTGCTATATTGTACTTTGTTACAACATTGCAGTGCATTATAAACAGTGAGCCTTTTGTAGGAAAGAAACCAAACTCGGAGTTTGTATGGAAGGCAGTGAATGTGCTCATCCAGGGCTAAAGCAGAAAGGTAAACATGTAGTCTCCTGACTTTGATCAAGCAGCACCTTCAGGCAGCTATGACCTACTACTCCTCAGATCACGGCAGTGGTCTTTAAAGCAGAACATCCAGCGAGTTTTGGAAGAGATCAAAAGGACAGTCAGTGGCTGAGTCTGATCAAAGTCAATGTTAGCTGATTAAGACAAAAAAATCAGATAAAATGTAATTTTGTTGAACACTAGCAACACCTACTTCTCTATTTTGCCCTTTCAATAACAAATGGTACTACAAATGTGTTCCAAACTACCCACATTTACTATTTACTTAAGATGGATTTGGCTGTAAGTGACCCATAGGAGACGTGTAACTGAGTATTTGGCTCTTGGAATCGCTGGGACAGATCACAACATGCAGAAATAATCACTGGTGATGTTTTCCTGTCAATGCTGAGCCAGCTCAGGGAAATTCACAGACTGCAGCTTTGAGAGGTTTATAAGCTATTTGGTTTCCAGCAGAATGATGTGGGGGAATTATATGTGAATTTTAAAAAGATATTTAATCAGAGAGGTGATTAAAATGATAGAGAGACTAATTTGCAGGCATTTTTTGTCAATAAAAGAAGGCTGCTCATTGGGCATTGGTCAGTGATACTGCAGATCATTCTTTTGTAGCTGTGGCTGTCCCAGTCTTTTGGTAAATATGGTGCATGGCATAGACAACCTGTGCAAGCCTTTTTATGCCACTGTCTTTACTGTCAAAAGCAAATCTCTTGATGACTGCTTGAAGCAAGTATGACTAATTCAGGACTCCAGCTATTGGGAGGGAGAAACTGCAAGAGCATTAAAGTTAAAAGATCTGGTGTTCATCCACACATATATTTAGCTATGATATTTATTCCCTTTTAAGTGAAATAAATATTTCTGTTTCACTTTGTTCCACCCAATAATGAGTAGAAGTAGAGGTCAGGAATAAAGCTTTCCTTTAAAATACTCTAATCCTGCTGTTAGTCATAGAATCATGGAATCATAAAATGGCCTGAGTTGGAAACAACCTTAAAGATCATCTAATTCCAACTGCCTTGCCTTGGGCATGGACACCTTCCACTAGACCAGGATGCTCAGAGCCCCATTCAACATGCGCTTGAACGCTTCCAGGGATGGGGCATCCACAGCTTCTCAGAGAAACCTTTCCAGTGCCTCACTGCCTCACAGTAAAGAATTTCTTCCCAATTTCTAATCTAAACCTACTCTCTTTTCAGCACAGCTTCAGGTACCTATTCTGTGTTGAAGATATGAAGATATGTCCCCCTGAACATAAAAGAAAAAAAAATAGCCTAAATCTCCATTCCCCCTTAGCCTTTCTGTAGTCTTTCTCCATTTGTCTTGTAAGGTCCCTTTAGGTACAAAAAGCAGCAATTAGATCACCCCAAAGCCTTCTCTTTTCCAGGCTGAACAATCCCAGTTCTCTCAATCATTCCTCATAGTCGATGTAATCTATCAGCAGTTTGCTCTGAAGCTGTTGCAGGGAGTACTGGAGGTGGAAGAGAAGTGAGGGGGTTGTCCAAGTCCCAGACACTGCTGTGCACTGAAGGATGCAGAGCTATGGGGCTGCTCCAGACGTAGTTTTTCCTGTAATCCAGACATTTCTCCCATGCCTTGAATGAACATTGTGAGGAGGGAGTGGACATAAGCTGACTCACACAGAATGCAAGGGACGCATGGCCTCCCTACAAGATCATCCTCACAATTAAATGTCTTCTTTTGGCTCACAACAGTGAGTTGTGCTGTCAGTGCCATAAAAAGTAGCTCCATTGTACAGGAAAACTGAACAAATTTCTAGTACCAAGATGGATAATTTTAAAAAATTGAGTTTCAATAACAAGAAAATCAACAATGTTCAGTTCTTCAGGATTTTATCAGCTCCTCTGGTTTTTTTACTAACACAGATGATGGAAGTATCAGTTTGCTATGAAGGCCCACCCTCCCCAAGCTCTGACTTCTTGGTGTTGAATATAACTGAAGAGTTTTCTACTCTTTATAAAAGCACGGAATGTATTTGCATATCCAGTAGTGTGCACATTATTTTTAAAGTGAAAAATTATATCGATGGTAAATGTAGGTGGAAAGTAGAATAAAGCATCAACTGCTTGATGGAGACAGCACTTAAGAAGGCAGCTTGTGTAACAGAGCTTCTCTGCGATTTTTTTAAGGCTTTTGCTCCCTTCACTTTCCATACAGCAGAACAATTATTTTAGGTAACTTAGGGAGAGAAAAAAAAAAAGGTGTAAAACCAAACAGGGTATTGTAGATTGTCACACAAATAAGGCATGTCACAGACTGCAAGGTACATCTGAGAACCTGAACTCTGCTGCTGGGAAAAGAGAGAAACTTTCCTTTCCTTGGAGAGCAGAGCTGAGAAAGAGGGAAACTTTCCTTTCCTCGGAGGGCAGAGCTGAGAAGGAGAGAAACTTTGCTCGGCGAGCAGGGCTGGGCAGAGGAGCGCGGCTCTCCGCGGCGGGTTCTGCTGCGCGGCGGCGCCATCTGCTGGGGGCAGCGCGCATTGCCGGCCCCGCGGGGCCACCGCGGCCGCGGCCGGGAGGCACCGCTGGCACCGCGGGCACGGCCTGTGCTGCCGAGCCTGTCACCGGGCTGTTAGGGGAACAAGGACGGATATTGTTCGAGCATTCCTCTGGCACCGTTCTGCTTTGTTCTAGGGTTCATACGGATGCTACGGTGTATCACAGAACAATAGAATCGTGGAATAGTTTGGATTGGAAAGGACCTTAGAGATCATCTAGATTCAAACCACCCTGCCATGGACAGGGACACCTTTCACTACACCAGGTTGCTCAAAGGCCCATCCAACTCGGCCTTGAACACTTTCAGGGCTGGGGCATTCACAGCTTCTCTGGGCAACCTTTTCCACTGCCTCACCACCCTCACAGTAAAGAATTTCTTCCTAATATCTCATCTAAACCCACCCTGTTTCAGTCTAAAGCCATTTCCCTTGTCCTATCACTACATGCCACTGTAAAAAGTCCCTCTCCAGCTGTTTTTCAGGCTCCCTTTAGGTACTAGAAAATGCTCACCAAATCCCTGCAGCCTTTTCTTCTCCAGACCGAACAATCCCAGTTGACTTAGTCTTTCCCCACAGGAGAGGTACTCCACCCCTCTAATCAAGTTGGTGTCCCTCCTCTGTATGTTTTATATCAGTTTGCAAGTCAGAGTTAAATAAGTCTAAGTTTGTCAAAAATGCAGTTTTGTGCTGTTAACCTATTTCATTAGAGGGTGACGTTTCCATATGTGTCTCTCATTGACTCTCTCTGCAGAGCTGCAGAATTACAGGACACTAAGTTGAAGGTAGGTTTTTACTAGAGATTTTATAATACACATTACTAAAACAAGTTAACAATGGGGGGGGGGAAGTCTGAAGTAGAATTCTGCTATTTTAAGTTATTTTTTGTTAACATTCAGGTTTTATGACTATTTTCTTCTTCTTCTTCTTCTTCTTCTTCTTCTTCTTCTTCTTCTTCTTCTAGTCACAAGCTTTTCTTCTCAATCATTATTTCCGAAATCTTCAGAAACAGAAAGTGAGATTGTCACAAGTCACTTGATTTTAAGAATTTTGTGTTTCTGAAAAATATCATCAATCCTGAAATTTCCTGGTAATGCTTCTAGTAAAATAGAAAACTGTTAAAGTCAAGAGAAAAGGCCTAAAGAGTTGTGGAAAATACCTGGCTTTATTCTTTCAGTCCAAAGGAGTGAAATAACAAATTCTCACCATCAAAAAGAGCAACATTACTGGACCCCCTTTTTTTCTTTCTTTTTTTTTCTTTCTTTCCCCTTATTTACACAATCTGTGCTAGAGGCAACAAAGATTTCAAGACAACTCATCTGTACCTAAACTTGTACATTCTCTTTAGGCTTTGAGCCAACTGTTTGAAGATTTTAGATGAACAACCTTACACCCTAACATATCAGTGCTGTTGCCATTTCACTTGTGCAATCACATGCCTTCACTTAGCTCTTTTCTCATACTGACATGGAAATCAATCCCAAGCATAAATGAAAAGTATATGCTTCCTTGATGGTTCTATGTTTTTTTTAATTAAAGTTATTAAAAAGATAGCTTATGCAGGATACCTTACACTGTACTGGCTAGAGGTAATTTTAGGAGAGCTTTAGACTCAGACTTAGGAAAGTTTTTACAGTCTTTTAATCTGTGTGCTAAGCCCATCCTATGTACATGTTTCTTCTACCTCAGAACATTTTTCAGTAAACCTTGAAACACAATTGTTCCTTAAATGCATTTGCCATATTGTTCTCAATCAATTCTCAAACAACCCCCAAAAGTTAATGTAAGGACAGCACTTACTCCAGTGAAGCACAGTTCAGTACTGAAACTAAATTCCAGATCAGTCTGACAAAAGAACCTAAGGACGAAATGAAGGAGCAAAGGTTTCAAAATGTCACTGTGGAATAAACAAATGAAACCAGCACTTCACTGTCCTGCAGAAATGAAGAGAGGTACGAGTCACTACCTGCCTTCCCAAAGTTTCAGAGCCATATACTGAGACAGCTACACACGTTTTCCAAACCTTCCAGATCTTGCATGTTTTTATGTAAAATCAAATATGTAACTTGCCTGCTCCTTTACAGTCTCTCTCTCTTCCCTTGGGCCACTCTGTCCCACAATGGCCACCTGTCCCTGCAGGGACTGTCAGCTCTCCAGGGCTCAGGCTGCCCCCCAGTTCATTTCTTACCTATCTATTCCAAGCACTAAGCTCAACCACCTACTGGATAGCCACAAGACTCAGCTGAGCACTCGACCTCAGGCTTCTTTCTGGAGCTGAGAAGACAGCACTGACAGGTGCTCCAGCTGTATTTTGCATGATCCCATCCATCCAAAGGTTTGGATCACTCCAAATGATGAACTGGCCTTGATAGTGACCCTGGTTTCCCCTTACAAGTATTTGATTATGTCCATTATGCTGTATCACGTGTTAGTTATTATCTTTTATTGTATGCCCATCATACATTTCTCAATTGCTTAATTACTTTATCCAGACACTAAGTGCATAATCACATTCCAGTCATTAGCACTGCACACACAGTTGATGCCTAAGCCAGGTTACTATGGGGGTTGTATCTGGATGTCTCCCAAACCACACACACTCGTTCTGTATCCTGGCCACAGCTGACCATGAGTAGCTCATGCAGAGCTGTCTACTTCTGTCAGCCCTTCACAGTTTGTGAAACACTGACTTGCAAAATACTGTAGTTTCCATACTATAATTTCTATTTCTCTGATTCAGAAGGAGGATAAACTATACTATATATATATTTACTTAAGATAATTATCCTTTCATTTATTTAAGTACAGCAGTACTCTCTTCTCAGCAATGCAGCTTTTGATCTCATTTGGTTTTTTTATCTAAAACAGGAGTGATCAAGAGGCTAGAAAACTCTTACATGGAAATGGCAAAAATTTCCAAAGAGTTCTTCTCTGGAAATACCCTACAAAAAGAACAAAAAAGAGAGAACATGAAAAGATGTAGATTCTGAAGAGCAGCACAGAGACGGGATTTCTGGTCTATCCATCAAATACAACAATAAAGGAATATTTGATGGGATGATGAGGTACTGCAAAGCAAAAAATACATTCCTAATAAACAATGTGTATAATTAACCTGCATAACTTGCTGCCACAGGAGGTTAATGAAGGAAGAGCATTATGAAATTCTGGTAGGAGCACTTAAGCACTTTCTGTTCAGATTCAGATCTCTTGCATGAGAAAATGGACCTACTGCCTAACAAGTGCTCTAATCACAGAGCTATCACATAAATATCCCTTTTTACCGGTCCTGTGGACCTCTGATGTGTATTTGTGGCTCTGATTAACTTACAGTGGTGGACAAACAAGTAAACACAGTGTGAGCACCTACGGAGGCGGATAGAAGGAACTGGAAATAGTGTTGTATCAATCAACACTCACACTGGAACTGATGTCCTATGGTCAGCTTATCTCAGAAGACAAAGGAGCTGCAGAATGGCTTTAGAGATAGACAGTAAAGGAACAGAAGCACAGGAGAAACTTTCAGAGATTGGGACTGTTTTCCTGAGAGAGGGAACATGAGAGAAATGAAAAATGCACAGAGGAAACAAGCAGAATTCTTTTAGTACAAGAGCAAGGAGACAGCCAGTGACAGCAACAAACATGGATTTAATGAAAGAAAACACTTTCTTACTCAGAAAAATATTGTGTATTACCAGTTGGTGGAATGCATTCACAAGAGCAGGCAAAGTGCTGAGGAGAACTGAAAAAATTTGCTTAGAAGTACTGCATGTATGCAGTAGGAATCATTCACAAACTAGAAGGAAAGAACTTTATTTAAAAGAATGAAGCTATAAACCCTTGCTCTTCAGGGAATTAGACTGATGGCTCAGGCTCCCTGTAGAGACTGAGGCTCTACAGGGAACTGAAAGGTAACTGTGCAGCCTAGTTCTTTCTAGTTCTTTCTCTGAAGCTGGCCTTGATCTATGACATTAAATTGGGCCAGATGAGGCTTTAATGTAGCTGCCAAAAGCAGGAACTAAATATTAGGAACATATTTACCTTGGGAAAAGGAAATGGAAGCAGAGAAAAGGAAAGAAAGTGAAAGCAGACAGAATACAAGAACAGCAATAAATGAAAGAACATGAAAAACAAATAATAAAACTGACAACAAATTAATTTCAGTGTTACACTGGTAAATGTGTCATTGGACTACTAAAATGAGAGACATGGGGGTACATGTGGCAGGCTCAAATTTTTATATTGTGATTTGCTTCTTCACAGGAATAAAGGATTAATGGTCAGTTTTGGAAACTACTAAGACAGATTGAAGCACACTAAAAACCACTTGTATAATGTATATGTACACAAAAACACTTCCACATTTTGCCATGGCCCAGCTAGTTCCTTGTAGCCATTCACTACAGTGTAAGAAAATATTGTAGCTTTTCTGTAAGGGAAATCTCGCCATTAAGCAAGAAAACTAAAGAAAAAGCTTCTCCAGTCACGTTTTTAAGTAGATAAATGGAGATTTTAAAAAAGGAATCTGGATTCTGATCACTCACAGGGAAGAAAAGCATCTCACCATAAATACAAATGAAAGAACCAGGTGTCAAGATATCATAAACAAATGGGAGGACAGATTGAGCCATCTGCTTCATCAAAGAAAAATTTCATACCCTGCAAGTCTACAAAACATAAACACTGGGTGATAAGAGAAAAATTTTGCTTTTTCAAGGTCTCAGAGGTAGGAACTGCACTGGGTAGTGGTAGGGTTTGTGCCAACCAGATAATGAGAAGATGAATCCAGCCAGAGCTGCTGGCTCTTCCCAACTCGTGACCTTCAAATAGAGTATGTTACACTGGGAACAAGAGTCAGCCCATAACTGAGGAATCCATGGGGTCCTCAGTCCCAACAGTCCTTCCCCAGGTGCATAGGGAGTGAGTACCCCAGCCAGAGCGCATGGGAACACTCCCTGGAGTGAGGTCTGTTCATGCAATTTGGGCTGGGAAAGCCAGCAGGAATGGGAAAAGCAGGCCTGGAAACATCTAACACAGAGCTGTAAAAAAGGAGAGGAGTCATGCTGAGAGAGGAGGCCGCTGCTGTCAGATGGGCTGTGTCCAGCCACGTCAGGGCAAGGCGGATGGGCGGTGAGGCAGGAGACCAGCACAGAGCATGGTTAAGCTGGTGGCTGGTGAAGGAGACCAGGGTAAGAAGAGAAGGCAGACACCGTGTGTATGTGAGGCTGTACAGGTGAACATGGTCATAATTTAAGGAGGCACTTTACTTCAGAAAGGAATTTGGAAAGGTTGAGAAATCTGTATAACATCTTAATAATCATTAGACTTTGTCTCGCTAATTCATCCCCTTGCACTCGGTCAGGTCATGCCTACAGTTCGGATGTCTGTTCTCCAGCTAACTCAGCACAGTCAGCTCCATGTCAGACTGCCCAGTGTATGTTGGGTATTTCTGTGCTATAAATAGTATGAAAGCCCAGCGGTAAATATGGAAAATACCACTAACTGCATTAAAGGCGGAGGATGTCAGGTGTATTAGATTAATTCCCTATAACTATACAAAGGATTAGAAAGAAGTTGGTCAGTGCAGTTCCTTGACAAGTGATTGAATGCAGGGCCAGACAAAGCTAACAGTGCTTATATTTAACTTACTAATGCTTACTTACTAATGCGACATCATGTGCACTGCAGGTGACCCCAAGCAATTTAATCAGAACTTAAGCTCTCTTTTAAGGATAAAAGGGAAAATCCTCCCTCACAATTGTGAAAATGGCTCCCTGATTGTGAACTACTGTAGTTATATCAAAGATCTGCTCGGTTCTATTGTCACCTAACAATGAAAAATACAGAGAAACAAAAAAATATGTATCCTCTTGCTTGTTTCTGTGATTTTCCTAGATAAATTTCCACACTGGTTGTCATTACACTGTTGCCAGCTGGGCAGACACGTGACATTATACTGAGATGATGTACTATTTGCCAGGGATGTCAAATGGAACAGACAGTTCAAACGTGCCATAAGGACAAGATCATGAACTCTCTTAATAGTCCTCTAGCAAACAGACCATACAAACACTGGGCAAGGATTTACTACATAGTGATTAACCAAAAGCTGGTTTTCACAGCTCCCCATTAAGAACAGGAAATAGCATCATAAGTATTTTCTTCAACTGTGCACCAGAGAGGGTAACAATTTCTCTAGGCATGAGTGAGACTTTTGGAAGTTACACAGGGCACACACAAAAAGAGAAAAAAAAAAGGAAGAGAACTTTAAAAAGTAAATTAATCTGCCTAAACACAGTGCCATTTCTATTTGCATTTCCAAGACTGCCATGTGAAGCTGTAATATATATCAAAGGCCTTGTATGAGATTCATGTGCTTCTGGGATGCAACAGTACACTAGGGAAGAATTCCTACTGCATCCAAAATTAAACCAGCTATGTTTACTATGTTTAAGTAACTGAATTTGTCCTCAGTATAGGTTACATATGTGGTTAGATGTGGGTAATTCAGTCCTGCTCACCTCCGAGTGTTCTGATTCAGGAACACCCTTTTGGGGCAGAAGGTACTTATTCTCCCAAGGAGGAGCTCACCCTTGTTTCTGTAAAGGTGTTACAATATTAATCACTCTTCTGTGCATAGGCAGTCTAACACCATAAAGCTCTTACAATCAAGGGTCTTTCAATGAATAGAAACACTCTGTATTTTTCCATCCAGGGTATAGTTCTTTGTATTTACCAATACTGCAGTTAATTTACCATCTTTTTGCTTGTTTCTCTAGTTAGTTTAAATCTTAGTCAACTTCCCTTACAGGCTTTTTTCATAACAGTTAATCTACATAAGTAACTTTGTCTTCAAAGTCCTCTCCCTCCCTTTATTTCTCTTCTTTCCAGATTACAAACAAATATATGAAAGAGCAGATGGGTTTTCATGGCATCTTAAAGCATTCTGCTCTTAATTTTACCATGATGGGAGTTGATTTTTCATTGCTGTCATTGGTTCTTGTCAACTGGCCAGTATAACTGTTGGATGCATTATGAAATACAGGAAATGTAAAAAAGTTCACCCAAGTAACCTAATAATACCACAGTATGAATTCTGAACTTTTGTATTTCCATTTCAGGCACCACTGGACTTAATGAGCCATTCTTTGTACCACCCAATCCCACATGAAAGATTCAGAAAAGTAGGTAGGGAGCAGAGCTGTCTTTGTCTGCATCCAGCTCTCTCCTTGCTCTCCCAGGGCCGGGGAAGCAGGAGCTGCATGTTCCCCAGGCACCCCAGCACTGCTGCCAATGCTCCATGCCTTGTCCCTCAGTGCAGCTGCTCAGACCGTGGTGGACAAGGCTTCAGCGCTGGTCCCAGCCTGATCTTCACCCTCACCTGCTTTTCCTCTTGAAAAAGGACGGTATAACCTTACCAAATTTATTTCTGCCCTGCCCTCCAGCCAAAATGCAGCCCTGTACCTGACTTTCCTCAAGCCCTGGGATTACGGACAGGAGTTAAAAGTTTCTTTTAGTAGTTTTCTTTAGTAGTTGTCCTTTTGTTCCCCAGTTCACTGTGTCCCAGCAGGGCTCACCAGGAGGTGCCTGCAGGGACAGCAGGGAGCTTACTGCTGAAGTTGAAACAATTCCATTGAGGTCCTCAATTCCATTTCCGTTCAATCACCACAGTTGATTAACCCAACACCAAAACTTCATATGCATATTTCTTAATGCTGAAAGCATCAGTCTATTGCCCTGTCTGGCAACTAGTTGCTTTATTTAGGTTTAATTCACTAGCAATTGGAAATTTGGCAGCGATCTCACCATGACTGGTTCCAAGGGGCTATTTAAATACAGGAAAGTACTAAGGAATTTTAGAGCCTAGATTTTACTTTTCTAAAATAACCACTTAAGTCAGACTCATAAAAAATTTTTTACAGTCAACATAATTTTTAGAAAAGTATGAATCCTCAAGTTAAAATAATGCTAACTGAAACATTAAATTATTATATTTGTCTCTCATTTCAATATGTACATCAAGTTAATTCTACAAGGGGTAATACTTTCAGTCATTATCTTAGTATGACTATCAACTCATAATGAGTTTTTAAATGGTGTCAACTGAATTTGAAAATATGACTGTATTACACTGTGACACATGAACTTTTTGTGTACTATTGCACTGATCTCCAGGCATGATGCAAGTATGAACAGAAGGGGAAAAGGTTTGTTTCATTTCAATTTCATTCAAATTGCTACATAACCTCACAGAGAGATTTAGAATTGCTCTTTTTTCCAAGCTTAAAGCCAAACATTTAATGTACAATCTTGTACTATGTTATGAAGCAGATCACATGTAGAATCCTGCTCATGTGTTTGGTTGTTTAATGTTTTGCAGGGACTGGGGGACAGAATTAGCACTTCTGCACTTTCAGACTACTGAAAAAAATGTGCACAGTTTCACTGAATACTCATATATTTTGAATGTCTGATTCAAAACAATGAGCAGAAGGCAAACAGGTTAAGAGTAAAATAACACTTGAAAACATGAAACAAGAAACATGTCCACAAAGAGGTATTACTCACTCAGCAATGTGCTGTTGGAAATTTCTTACGATGGCAGAAAGTTTAGCTTTGTACGGTATCAGCAATTTTAAACAGTTGATAGTGTAATTCTACGAAGAAAAAAGTTTGAGCTTGGTGTACACATACGTATGTGCTTCAGTATTAAAAGTCATGGACTGCACAAAGCTCCTGTAAGTAATGAGTAGCAACACCAGAAACAAGCCTTTCATCTGCAAATTTGAGTTTCTAGATTAAAAACATGATGGTGTTATGAAGATTTACTGTCTGAAATAATATAGTCACACTGTCACTATAGACAGTTGGCCAAATCCTGCTGATTCCAGACCCTGCCACGTCCATTGAACAGAGGTTTCAAATCAAAGTGCAAATTTTACCCAGGATCTTCTAAACAGCCACGCTGACAGAGTGGCAAGTGGAAGTTTGTGCTTACTGTTTTGTCCGTCCTGCTTTGCTTTGCTTTGCGGGTTCAGAAGCCATGTTGATATTCCAAAAGGACTGTAAATCTCCTCTTAAAATCTGATTGACATTGTTGGAATGAGGAATTTCTTCTGACTGGTGAGAGGTAATTGGGTATATTCCAGTAGTTTGCATTCAGATGCAAGGAAAAGAAGAGATTAGGTAGATTAACCTCCGTCATCTGGGAGATGACATTTCTTGCTGTGTTTGAAGTATTTTGTGAAGGAAAGATGGCACTGATTTTGAAGTTTATATTAATCAAATCTCTTTGATTTTGTTTGATGCAGCAGCTGCAGTGACACACCCTCACTCTTTGAAAGCCTTGAGCTGAGAGGGCCAGGATTTAGAAGAGACCAGCTACAGCTCAGACATGTCACCTTCAGCCTCCAGGGGGAAGGAAAGCACTTGTCTAATTTCTCCTCTTATCTTCTTCAATTTGCGTTAGAATTGGAAGCAAAGATGGGTGATTACATCCTGATACAAAGCTCTGACTGAGACATAGGTTTCTGTACCAAAGCGAACTCAAAAATTAACAGAGGATGGTTACCTAGCAAAAATTATCTTTTTCTTTCTTTTTTCCTTCCCCTTCCTTCCTTCCTTGTTTGCCTGTTTTCCTTCCTTCTTTCCTTCTTTTTTTTTCCTTTCTTTCTTTCACTCTTATTATAGCAAGAAGTTGTAGATGCAAGCTCCTGTTAGCAAGGTCTTCCTGACCTGAATTTGCAACACTGAAATTTTACAAGTAAAGTGACTACAGTTACACAAATTTATTTTATTATTTCAGTTTATCGTTTTGAAGTGGTATTGGGCTAAAACCCTGCAAACATACCCAGGTGTTTCATCTGCTTCAGTCACACAGATGCTGTGGTCTGTGTTTGATTTTGTGTTTGTGAGCAGTCCTGAGGTGAAGTAAGACCTCCAAGGGTCTGAATTAGAGAGCATCAACCTCTGTGTGAATGTCACCAAAAGTTAACCATGACAACCAAGCAAAACTTAAACATCTTAACACTCCATCAAGGGCAAAGATTTATTCTCTTTAACCAGGTACATAAACTATTTTTATTTGTAAGGAAAACTTTTTTCAACAGTTGGATTCACTGGAAACCATTTCTGTGTACCCTGTTAAGAGGTACAAGCTGATCTGACCACTAACACATTACCTAGAGAGGAAGAATGCTGAAGACACTTCTCCTCAACCCCAGGGCCCCAGTCGTGCCTGCTGGGAAGGTTGCACAGTACTGCAGGTTTCACCCTACCAAGCCCAAAGTAGTTGTTTGTGCGCATCAGCCACCATCCATCCCCAAAAGCAGGACCAGAGGCCACTTCCAGCTGAGCCCCTCCACAAGCATGGTCCCACGTGTCTCATCCCAGCTGGACTGTTGCCTTTGCTTGGGGGAAATATTCAGAAGGGACAAGGCAGGTAGCACACTCTTCCAGCCACACCAAAGATGGGAGTGGTGGCTCTCCATGTTTGTAACACCCCTCATGTTTGTGACTATTACAGGGGGACCAGGGCTGTGATCTGAGTGAAGCCTGGAATTCAGCCAGCCCTGGAGAGTTAACTCTGAGTGAATTGTGTGTCTTCATTTTATTTTCTTAAAAAAAAAATCAAAGCCCAGAAAAGGATAAGTTTTGACCTGTTGTTATTTGCTTTGGCAATGACTAAAAGGGATAAGGCAACTACCTGCTGACAGGCTTTGACTACATTTAATTGCTGAAAATCAGACTGTGAGTGACTTGAAGTGATAGGCAAGTACTTAATGAAACTATTCAGATCAGTAATTTTTCCAGTGAGAGCAAACCAAGGAGGCCAACCAAACTTTTATTAAAGCTGAACCACTAATGAAGCAACCTATCAAAATGTATTTAATCACAATTTTAACTGTTCTATTCCCA
Source organism: Gymnorhina tibicen (assembly GCA_013399875.1). Lineage (NCBI taxonomy): Eukaryota > Metazoa > Chordata > Aves > Passeriformes > Artamidae > Gymnorhina > Gymnorhina tibicen. Next base: position 461,443 of record VXAZ01000610.1, read on the forward strand.
GATAATTACTTAGTACCTTAAAAAGTGCTGACTTTTTTCTGTATCTCTTCTGATAAGCCATCACCCCAAGGAAATCTTCTATTTCCACTTATTTCGCTCCTCATCCACAGGTCAATCACAATATGCCATCAAGACATCAAATACTAACTGAAAGGAGCAATATTACTATAAATGGCCAGAAGGCACTACTAGTACAAATATCAAGTTTTATTTAACCAGTATATGACAGCTAAGTGTTGGGAGAAATCCTGCAAGTTTGGGACTCAAATTCAGTGTTCATAAGGCTGCTCTGACTGAAACACTTTCTCAGAAGAGATTCTGGTTGCAGACATAGGTACTGGATCTACTTTTGAAGCAAATGTAAATATTACTCATTGTTTGATTTCAGAAAAACATTGAGGCTTGGGTATCATATTTTAGCAGTGATTAGTAGCTATTATGTCAGAATATATCTCAGTCTTTTTTGTATGGTGTCACCAGAAGTGATTTTTGACTTAGGTATTATTCAACACCATTTTCAAGAAGAATGAAATTGCCTAAAGGAGAAACTCTGCATCAGACACAGATAAACACTGTCCAAACTCCTATGAAATTTACTTGGGAACTAACAGTTGCAGTTGGATCCCAGCTCAGTCTTGAGTTTTAACAGGACTGCAGCAGTTTTCCAGCCAGCTGTAAAGAGAAATTGCTTTTCCTGAAGCCTTGCATCTTGTAACTGAGCACTGGCTCCTTTACCTCCTCTAACTGAAATACTGCCAAAACCTGAATTCTCTCCACTCCTTTCATTTACACAATTCCTCTCCCTGGCAAATAAGGAAGAAGGAAAGGCTTAGTAAAACATCTTCAGCTACACAAAAGAGAAGGCAGCACTTCCCCTCATAAAAACCCAGTCCGGGGGATGATACAGCATCTTTTTGGCACATGATAAAGTTTTATAGTTGTACTTACCCAGGCTGTTACTACTGCATGCTCTAATGTTTCAGCATATCTGGGACAAAACAAATACCCTTGCACTGTTCCCAGTATCACGTGCAGCCCCTGAGCAGCCCCCGGGACACCAGCTTTACTCCACAGCTCTGCCAGATGCGGCATGGTACAAGCAGCATCCAGAGCCCACTTCTAGGGTGAAAGACAAGCAGGAAATACTGATGAAGATGGCAGTAGGAGAACTGAAATTTGACATTTTTACTATCTTTCTGTCACTTAAGCTTTTAGACTAAGCTCAAAAGAAAAGGCAAAAGAAGCAGCAGCAATAAGAAAAATAGTCACAGGAATTACCAGAACCAGATTGGGCTTGCCTGAGTAAACACAGGCCATTAAACACAGGCTAAGGGTTAAACCTAGGCTCTCCAAAACCAAAGTGGTACACTGAGTACACACACCACTTCTGAGATCAAGTCCAACCATTAACCTAACACTGCCATATTTACCACTAAACCATGACTCTAAGTGCCACATATACACTTCTTAGTATGCCTTTTAAATCCCTCCAGGGATGGTGACTTAACCACTCCCTGGGCAGCCCATTCCAGGAATGGAGAGTCCTTTCAGTGAACAATTTTTTCCAAATATCCAATCTAAACATCCTCTGGAAAAACTTGAGGCCATTTCCCCTTGTCCCATCATTTGTAACTGGGGAAAAGAGGCTGACCCCTACTCAGCTACAATCTCCTTTGGGATAGTTGTAGAGAGCAATAAGGTCACCCCTGAGCCTCCTTTCCTCCAGGCTAAACATCTCCCCAGCTCCCTCAGCTGTTCCTTATCAGACTTGTGCTCCAGACCTTTCACCAGCTCCGCTGCCCTTCTCTGGACTTGCTCCAGTGCCTCAATGTCCTTCTTGAGGGGCCCAGAAATGAACCCAGGATTCAAGGTGTGGCCTCACCAGTGCTGAGTGCAGGGGGACAATCACTGCCCTGGTCCTGCTAGCCACACTATTCTTGATGCAAGATGTACTTATTTTCAATAATGCAGCTTTATATTGGCAATTAGATGTAAAAGGCGGGCTCTGCCCTGCAGCTGGTTCCTCCAGCTCTGAGCTCTGCTGCAGCACTGCCCTCTGCCCACAGGTGCAGTGAGACCCGCCCCCCGCCAGCTGGACCCCCGTGCCTGGGCCAGGTTTAGCCCTCACTGACTCTTTGCATGTTGCCTGTCGATGTGTCTGACCACTTTACTTCTGCAAGTGTTCTCATAAACTTTTAAGAACTTCTGTATTAAGATTATTCTCTTTTTGCTGTAAGATTATACTAATTATATATGTTTTCCATGTGATACTCATTTAAAAGTAATTTGCCTTATTTGCTGTACTCTATTGTTAATTCTGCTGGTAAAGTGGTAAAGTTCTCTCAAAATCAGTCCTTTGGAATACTTTGGGGTTTTTCTCCTGGAACTCATTCTGCAAACTTTTTTGATTAGCAGTTCATAATGGGGACCAACAGTAGGAAGGTATGGAAAGAATAAAGGAGAATTACAGGATAAGCTGATCGTTCTGCCTGAGTGAAGGTGGTCTTGGCACTTTCTATTACAAGATTCTGTTTTCACTTGAACTTCCAGGCTAAAATTTTCATTCAGAGTGTTTGCCTCCACTTGACTTACTTGAAAACTTCAGGGAAAACAACTCAGCCAGATTCAAAGTCAAAAGTGAGAGAGAAAACTGATCCAAAAATCTGGATCTGCTTCAGAAGAGTCTTTGTAGTTCTGGGCAGAGAACTAGAAACTTGTGCAGGCAGTTATTTAAGTGTCCAGGCTTTGTGTCTTGCTATTCTGGGAAGGGGAAGAAGCACAGAAAACACTGGAATTGTGTACCACAAAATAAAAACCTGAAGTTCACAATTTGTTAGAAATAATTCTGCATTTGCAGTAAAGATTGTCTGGTTTTGAGAATGGGCACAGGACAGAGCTCTGCTTTGGGAGGGAGCCAAGGGACAGTGGAGCCCGGCAGTGACAGAGTGCAGGGACTCACATGGGGAGCAGGATGAGGGGGCAGGGAGCAGGAGCTGGCCAGGGCTCCGACCAGCCAGCAAGATGCCTGGGATAAAGAGCCCTGGAGAGGACTTTGGGGCAGGGAGCCTGGTACTGAAGTGGAGTAAATGTGAAATAGGTGTGAGGCAATAGGCTGAAGAAAGCAAAGCCCAAGAAAAAGGCTCCAGGGAACTGCAGGGCACCCTGGGCTGCCATTCCCACTCCTGCAGCTCTGGAAGCTGCTGCCACAGCATGACATCCCCAGGGCAAGGAGGACCAGAACCCGCTGCAGCAACCAGTTATTCCGTTACGTGCAGCAGCAGCGATCTGGGCGGTAAATCTACAGGTTTCGACCCCACTGGTGAGTTGCAAGAAGAGAGAATTGGGGCTGTGGTTAAGACAGTTGAGCGTTGCCTTTCAATTCCAGTCCCACTTCTGCCACCGGCTCCTTCAAGAGCTCGCCTAAAGCACAGGGTTCACACACTGTCACCAACTGTAAGTTCCTCTTTTCTGGCAAACCAAACCCACACCCTGGGCTGGGGAACTTGCAGGGGTCTTGAACTCTCCCACCTTCAGCCAGAGTCAATCAGAGTTGGCCTCTGAACATAAAAATTTATCTATTGTCTGGATTCTCTGAAAGATCGGGTCCTGGAATCTCACAAAGGTCCCTTTAGTTTCTATAATTATATTCCTGATCTGCAGCTCCCCAACACTGAGACGTTAATAATAATAATAAAATCAGACATTTGTGTGGTGTAAAGACAAATCATTTTTATAAAACACTGACTTTGTGATAGACTGTCTTAGCAAAGACCTGGACACTATTTCTTTATTCAGATGTCTTTGAATGCACTAAGATATACATGGCAAAGAGCGAGTGATGAGAAATTAAAGTACAGCTTAAGTCTTCATTCTCTGAGTAAAAGCTCTTCTTTCTGCTGGAAAACAGATTAGGTTTTTAGATTTTAAAAAATGATGACACAGAACAGGGACACTGAATCAATGTCCTCTGCAATTCTGCTACATCTCTTTCTCACTTTAAATCTTTGCTGAAGCAGGAGGCAGAGTTCTGTTTTTCCAGGAAGCATTAAATTCCAGAGCAATTGCATGTAAAACTGGCAAACAGGTGTTATTAGTATACAGTTCATTTCAGAGAGATTACCATTGGTTACATTGAATAAATACATGCATGTCAAATACTAGAAACCAAAAATAGACATGTTCTGGATACTACAGATCGTGTGAAAATAAAATTGTAAAATTGTAAAATTTTGTGTTCATAGACCCTCTCCTTTCCTTTCCTTTCCTTTCCTTTCCTTTCCTTTCCTTTCCTTTCCTTTCCTTTCCTTTCCTTTCCTTTCCTTTCCTTTCCTTCCCTTCCCTTCCCTTCCCTTCCCTTCCCTTCCCTTCCCTTTCGGTATCTACACTAAACTGCAGGAGTTATATGAAAAATTTCCATATTTCACTGCTTAGAGAAGCACCTACAAAACACAGCAACATTCACTTAAAGACACAAGAACCACAGCCTTTATCCTCAAATGGATATGCATTACAGGCTGGAGCATATAGCTAAGATGAAAAAATCCTCTTAAAAAAAAATCAGAGCCCTGTCAGCAAACAACAAATTTTGACTTCTTCACTGTTAGCAGGGCCAGTCCTTGGTTTAGCACTGACTCGTCCTCAGTTGCTGGAAAAAACAGATGTGGTTCAAAGAAGTCTTTCAAAGTGGTGGAGGCGTTGGCGCCTGGCCAGACCGGCCTCCAGCCCGCATCAATCAGCCAAGGGGTCTCCAGACCCACCCTCCCTGATCCCCCTGCTCCACGCAGCACACAGAGCGGGACCCGCTCGGCAGGCATCCCCGGAGCCGGGCGTGTGGGGCTTCTCAGCCTCCGTGCCCCAGCCCGGCTGCCTCTCCCGTCCCTGCCCCGGCCGCTCCTGGCGCTGGGAGCGCTGCGTGCGGAGCGAGGGGCTGGCGGCTGCAAAACGCGGGGGCGTGGGGAACGTGGTTTCATGGAATTTCAAAACTTTAAATCTTAACAGTATTCCTTACACCTGGTGCGTTTTAAATCAGGGAAAAAAAAAAAAAAAAAAAGAAGGAAAGGAAAGGGGAAAAAAGATTTATTGCATTAATATGTTGTAGTATTGGGCTGTCCTTGAAAATCAGAGAAAGGGTTTCCTATGGATAATGCACTGGGTTTAACCCCTGAGATCCAGCTTCTAATACTCACTTTGCTATAGAGTGCCATGGTCCATCAGTCCTGGGAATGTTGACCAGCCTTAAAATGACTTCTTTAGAGCAATAAGTCATCAGTTGGGGTTAAGTGAGATTGTCAGGTAGCAATATACAGCTTTATGTTATGTATATGTAAGTGTATATATATATAAATCAGGCGTATCTGGCCCAGTCTTTGCATGCACTTCCCATCATTCTACCTTGTTTTAAGTAACCTAAATCCTTCAAATTGGAGTGACTCTACTTCCCCATTCAGAGGAGCTGTGAATCTTAACTAAACCCCATATGAAAGTGGAGGAAAAGGTTTCTCTGTACAATACCCCTACAAAGTATTCAATGTTTACTGTTCTCATTTTTAAAAAGTATTTTGAATATGGATCTTGAATAAAATTCTACTTAATTAAAATCACGGCAGGTTTTCCCCTTTGATTTCAGTAAAATCAGATTTTCATGTGTTATAGTTTCCCAATTTAAAATTCAAATAACAGCAACAACATAAAATGCCCCATTGGACTAGGTTATATGATCATTGCATTTCCTCTTTCTGTAAATACTAATAAACTTATTCCATAGCCTGTTGGTGGCAATTGCTACAGTTTTCTCCTGCCAAGACCTACAGAATGAAAGTACTCCCAGGATCTGGCAAAAGAAACATTTGGTACAATTCCAGGTTATCACTGAGTAGAGAAATCTTGAAGACTTTATTCAGTTCTTAAGCGGTCCTTTGGTAAAATTACATCACTAAACATTCAATGGAAGCAATGGAAGTGGGAGGCTTATTCTTTTTTTATAAAGTTAATATGCTTCCTTCTTACTGCTCATACTCTTTCGACAACTCTCAAAGCAAAGATAGCATATGAAATTATTCAATAGGAACAAACAGGGTTTCTTGCTCCTCTTGCAACACACTGGTTGTTAATAGTTTGGATCATTGTAGGCCAAATTTAACAAATTAGCAGTGCCTGGAAAATGAAGTATTATATTTCCAGTATTAGTCGTTTTCTCTGATTGATCTTCTATTACTGCAACAGACCAGCCTTATGTAGGAAGCAGAACAGACGTTTGTCAGTAGCCCAATCACAGTGACTAAAAAACCTTACAGAAAAAAGAAATTAATGTTCATTTTTGCATTTTCTGCAGAATTGTGTCATTTTCAATTAAGTTTCAAGTCAAATCTGTTTTGAGATAGCCTTCACATGAGTTCACCCTAGCAGAAAACAACCTTGTTTTTAGCAAAAGACATGTGGACTATTTTGCCAGTCTGTGTCCATTAAAGTGTTAATTGGGCTTTGAAGTTGGTTCTACTATAAAGCACAATAGTATGAGAAGCAAACACTCAGCTGAGACAAGGCACTTGGTTTTTTTATCCCTTTTCTTCTTCCCACAAATATCTTTTTCAGGGTGGACTCTGTACATCCATTCTCCCAAAACAAGATTTCCTGTCACACAGCTGTGTTCACTAGAGCCATCAAAGGAGTTAATAGATTATTAATAGCAGTTAAAGGTTATTACTTGCAATACCCTATCCCAGAAAGAAATCCCAGAAGGAATATGAATCCCCATTGGATGCATTTCATATAAATATCTTGAAGAACTGCATTATGCCTCATTCTGCAAGACCCACCAGACCACTCCTTTCCTAGAGAGACTTCTAAAACAATAGCAAGCTTGCTTTTCTGTGCTTAGTGATAAATCTGGGAAGTAAGAATGTACTGCACATATTGAACAGATCCTTAAGGCATATAAATGACTTATATTCAATCCAAGTCTTAAATATTCAAGAGTCACTCTAGATTTTTAGGACAATATGAGTAAAGGACACAGACAGCAGGAAAATTCGGGTTTAACCCTTTCCAGAATGGTGTTTTTCCACAAACATCCTCACTGCTTTACAAATTCTGCACATCTGCACTGCCACAGACTTGCAGTCCACAGGGTTCTTCTGTGCTTGGGAAGAGCTGCATTCCTGCAAGAGCCCTTGCAAAATCCATGCCAATAGTCATTCATCATCTGCATTCATCACCTTAATTAAATACCTATTTGGGTGCATGTTCACTGCTTCACATAGTGCTATATATTGCTGTGAAGCTGGGTCTTGGAACAATCCTTCAGCAGTGTTTTGTTCTTGAGTCTGAATTTGTTTCAGGGTAGGGCTCAACATGGAAGTTCAGAAATACAGATAAAGTTATTCTGAAGCCCTAATATTTCATCCCACTTTCTCACAGTGCACACATGTCTCAGGAGTGCTGTGGTAGACACTGATACCAATCACTGCTTCAGGTAAAACAAAAATCTCATTTCCAAAAAAAAACAGAGAACTAAGCAGCCAAAATTACTTAAAAATATACTCCTGGGCAGAACAGTTTGTATGTTTCTATGAATCATTGGCTGTATTTGTTTTTAATGTACAGAAATTCGTTCCTCTACAGAGATTCTATTCCTAGGGCTGTTTTATTGTAAGAAGTCAACTTATAACAAAAGTAAATGCATATCCTTTCTCACATATTCATTTAATTTTCTCCAGATGAGGCTTTTAAACATACTATAGTTAACAAAACTTCAAGTTCTTAGATATTTACTTGTTTCCATATTACTTGGTTACATGACTGAAATGTAAAAGTCCAGAAAACCTTCTGCTTTGTCTCTGAAGTCTCTTAACCTTTACTTAATGTTGGTTTGTAGCACAAGGCATGGAATGAAGTTGGGAAATAGTGCATCCTTATGCTACTGTTAATCTAAAAGAATAATTACTAAGTTAACATCAAAGGTGATCCTGTTTTAAACCTGTACAATGATTACATAGATTGGTGAGGATCAGAGATGTTTGCCTATTGCTTACTGCAAAGAAATAAATGATGAGTTGATGAACTAATTATTCTAATGCCATTGGAATAAAACACTGAAGCACAGTTATGTTTTAAGGGTGAACAAATTCTTTGCTTCAAAAGTGAAGTAAATTCTTTGCTTCGCTTAGTTCCTGAACCAGTTCTACATTCAAGCTTTTATCATTAACTTCCAGTATTCCAGGGAATTCTGCCAATGAGCAATTCAGGTTTGTTAAATTACAGTACTCACTTGTACACAAGTGAAATAAAGGTCATAGAAGCTTTTAGTTTGTCTTTTGCAGCATCCTGCAGAAACCCAACATGAATGGTGATAAGCAATGCAAGTGATATTAATTCAGAGTTTCCCCTTTAAAAAAGGAAACGGGTCAAAGGATATACCCTCTAGGGTATGCGCTGGGATTACACACCTGTGATTAATCTAACAAACTGCTGGAGATGTGATTGTTTCTTCATAGAACTGCAGCTGAAACAACAGTTCTTTGGCAGTAAAATAAATGTAACCCCTTGTGGTGCCCCTAGACATACAAGATAATTACAACAAAGTACCTTCATAGGAAGTTAGGACACTCCTGCTGCATCATTAAAATAAACGGACCTGTGATAACCGATGCAGCCTTGGAAGTGCCACAGAGGAGCATGGTACTCAAGAGATGAAAGAGATCTGCCCTCCTCCCGGAACGTGCATGTGACTTCCATTAGCTGTAGTGGAAGCTGAGATTTCTAGTCCAAACCTAGCAAGAATAAGAGACAGGTTTTATCCCTGTGAAGTCAACTGCAGTTTTGCCATGGAGTTCAGTGGGGCAAGACTTCTAAAGTAAAACTTAATTATCCCAAGGCTTTTCAAGGCCACTCTGTGTCTCGCAGTGGAGCCCGGTGCAGAGAGATTTAAGCTCGCTTCAACCCAGCTAGCTGCAGGAGCTGCAGAGCTGCATGTCCCAGGCAGTTATCCAGGACAGGCATTGCCTGGGAAGAGGCAGCCCTTGTCACACTAACACCCTCCTGCTGCAGCCAGGACTCCTGCCCAAACCCACACGGCCTGCGCCGGACCACAGCGCTGGACCAGCAGTGGCCTGAGGACCACCCAGCCACTAGATGCATTCCCCAGGGGAATTCCCAACACTAGATATAGTCAGAACACCATAAAGGAGAAACAGTACTGTGATTATGCTGTTATATCAATTAAAGAATGTTAGCGTGTATTAATACCAAATAAACATAATGTTGTGGTTTTCACAGCTTGGGTGATGACTTGCAGGCCAAAGTCAGTGAAAGGAAGGAAGGGCTGCCAAAGACTTAGTGTGTCCAGCACTAATCCCATTTTGATCCATATGCCGCATATCCATTTTCATTACAAACATCTCAACAGCAGTGTTTCAACAACTTTCTTCTGGTAGTAACTTCCAAGTTCTCACACAATCAAACACATCTACAATTCAGAATGCAGTCATTATAGACATTCAATTGTTTATTTCAGCAAATTTTCATAGCTATACCTCATAGTAATGCTCAAATTTCTCCACTTCCTTAGCACGCATACCCAGTTACTCATAGACATATCACTCCAATGAAGAGCCTTCTAAAGCCCTGTCTTAAAGACTTGCTTCTCACTTACCGGGATATTTTAAGTCAACATGTACACAACTCTATATCCAAAACATTACAAAATTGCGAGGATTGCTAACAGGCTGCATCGAAGTCATGCTGGAGTACCAGATACTCACATATGACAGTCAGGGTCATTAGGAGAGCTAATTTATGTTGTGTTTGTCATCATTTAGTGGGAAACAAAATATGCTGAGGCTGCTTTCCTTCACTGTCTTTTTTCTGGACTAGTAAGCCCAGCAGTGTCCATTTATTTGATTCCTACCTCTTCATCCTTTTCAGCTGAGTAGGTGTGCAGATAATGCTGTAAATCTAAAGGAAAGGTCTAGCCTTCAGAGTAGGCAATTTTTTTTCTCTGGAAACAGGAAAAGGCAATGTAGTATTATATATGTGAAAGTTGTCTTCACCACTTCAAGAATGAAAAATTTTTATTTTTTTAAAAAGGTAAAACTGTACAGGCATAAATTCTGCATAGGTAAATGTTTATGTAGGAAAGTTTACCGTGTTACAGAATCCTGTTCTAAAACAACTAGGGCAGTATGACGCTTTAATGTAACTTCTGGCACAGTAAATTTGTCAGTATAAATGGGGCCCTGAGCTGAGCAAACACACCAAGTTGTCTGTCTTGTGCCAGTGGAAAAAGGGTCTAATAGCCAGGTTACAGGGAAACAAGTGCCAGATTCCAACTTATTTAGAAACACAATGAGAGCGTGTGGGCTTAGCTTTTAGGGCAAGAGTAAAGGGACATTCCAGGAATACCTCCCCCTTCCAGTCCTGCTAACTGATTGTACCTCTTGGCTAAGAGCAGATTCAATTCACCGTGACGTGAATCAAATGTTGTGGATAAGAAGAAAAAGGCAGATAAAAGAGGAGCTTTGTTCTTAGATGTTCATCTACTCTACCACCAAAAAAACATGTCATCTAAATACTGCCCTACTGCAAAATTGGCAAAAAACCACAGAAATTGAGACTGGTTAGAAGGCTAATAGGAAGGAAATCTTATCATGAGATTCAATCTTTTTTCAATGCATATCACATATCTAAACAAAATAAACACTAGAAATTTAGAAGTCTCCTAAAAGAATAAAGTAACTGAAAATAAAAAAAAAAAAAAAACAAAAAACCCAATGTCATTAAGAACTGCTGCTTTATATGGGATTTTAAATAATATAAGTGAAAACAACACTTTTCCTTTATGAAGTCCAGTGCTGGACTGAAAATTCTGAATTTACAGATGAGCTTGAAGAAAGATAATTCTACATTTTCATGCCAGCAGTTCATTTCTTATACATCTCTATTTTTCTTTCAATTTGATAGTCATTCCTGTCACGATGCTCATATTGATATTCAATACAATCATTCCTAGCAAAACCGGTTAACTGACTACGTGATTATCATATTATCTCAGTGAATTCTTCTTTTGAAATAAATGCCAATTAACCTAAGGTAACATGATGCATAAATGAAATAACTGCATCTTAATAGTCTTCATAAAAGAATAATTCCTATGTAACATCATTTTTTAAATTCAGCAAATTCCCTATTTACAGTAATTATCTTTAAATATGAAACTGTTTTTATTTACTGATATGCAAGAATGCATCCATCTGAAAGTTGATGCTTTTTATTTTAATCACAGTAACCAAAGCCTTCTTCACCATTTTGGTCTAAAGACTTGCTGCCCAGTTGCTAGACTGTGTGAAATACCCTTCTTTACCAGGCTGTACAGATTAACAGGACTCTACAAGCTGTATTTTACAGCTGTACTTTCACTAAATACCTTACAGATGTTTTCAGCTAGAAACTATCTTCTGTCTTTCTGAGTCTGCATCACTCCACAGATTTATTTCTAAACGTCTTCGTAATTCAAAGTTCACATCAGACAAATGGTTATGAGCTTCTCTGCAGCTCTCTGGTCTTCAGCCCAGATCGAGTCACAGTCTGAGCTGCCCTCCAGGAGTCCCTCCTTTCATGAGTGCCTATTTCTTCTTTTGTAAAAAAAGTAAGAATTTTTGGGCCAGATCTTCACTTCTGGTACCTCACATCAGTTCTCAGGACTGGACTCTGCTTTTAGCAAACATTGCACATCTGGGGTTGGTGCACAGATATCCAGGCCAGGCTCTCACCATCCCTGACTGGAGAACCTCAGGTAACTTGTATTTATTTCCCTACCCAAACATTAAGAAAAGCATCTCCTTTGTATCTCTGTTCCTCAGCAAGGAGAAGGGTTTTGACCAATGTCACATCCATTCACTGGGATATTTTAGCCTTTTGTTTGGGGGTGTCTCTGATTACTGCTCTGTAGCAAGGAGTATTTGGGTTAACTTAATTGAACTCTGACTGAAACTGTTAATTTCAGTCAATCTCTTACTTCAATAATTTCATTGTGCATTAAAAAGCTCTGAATAATATTTTTTCAAGTCGTGAACAAAACTTGAGGTATGGGGTTGAAAATCTTCACTAAAAACTGGAAATTGCTTCATAAAGATATTTCCCTCAAAAGCTGGAGTCACCATCTAGATCAAGTCTCTAGCCAGAATAGATACACCAAAAACCAAAGTGAGGCAAAGAATAACAGGTTCAGCCTGCAGTGTCCCCCCAGCCCAAGTAAATTGAGTTTTGCAGTCAGATTTTGTTACCAAAAAGTTGGTTTCACTTGTTTTACTTTACTGCTCTGGGAAGATACCCAGGAGTAAGACCACTGAAGTACATGATGTCTCCATGTTAAGGCACTGTGGCAGCCTATGGGGTCATAATGCTGCTACAGAATGGGACAAGATGAACTCTCTGAAACATTGGCATTGCCTGCCATCTCTTCCTGACAAAATGATTGCTCAGACAGGACTATGCTTTTCTCATCAAACTCCATCCTGCTTAGGAATGGCAACACCATGCAAGGCTGCCCATAGGCCTACACCCTCTGAATCTGGGATGTACCATCACCCTCCTCTGCTGTCAGAAACATGATTTCTATCACACACATGAGCTTCCAGGGGTTTGAGATGCTCTCCATGCATGAGAATTCTAGTTGGAAGTATAGAGATGAGTCTACAGTATTTCTACAGGGCATCTGTACATTATGGCTTTGTTTTGTAAACTCCATTTGACCAGGTTTTCAGTTTCAGAATAACACAAAAATCCTACTCTGAGACCCTTCTTCTCCATCCCTGTTTCAAGAAGCCTGTTTCAAATCAAGACGCTCATTTACTACTCAAAAAGAAATTTTACCATGGCTAAAGCCATTTCCCCTTACTGGATGGGCAATTCTGGCTGAAGTTTTCCAGACTAGTACAGCAGAACCCAGGTTCACGCTACGGGAAATTTCAGTCTAAGCAGATAACAGATGGTAGAGTTATAAACAACTGAGAACCAAGTCTTTTAGTAGAAACTAACAGAAGACCTTAATAAGAGGTCGTGCTAACATGTCTGCTCATAAAACTTAACTTTTACGTGGCATATTCTTATTTCAAAGTGGACATATGAATAGTTATCATAAAATTGTGTACTTTCATAACTTTATGGTTTTCATCGCCTATTTTAATAGCTCTGAGATAGTCCATGCTACACTTTCATACAGTATGAGCTTATGAAAATAGTGATAGAATCCCATACTATAAATAATTTGCAAAGGAAAGGAGTATTATTGTGGGAGGTTTTCTAAGACAAGAGTCTATAGACATGCGTATTCATTTAGGTTATTTAAGTATATATAAATATTTACATTGGCCTTTAATATTAAAATGTTTTAGCATTATTTAAAACATAAAAATACGATGATAGGGGGAAATCCAGAGACCACTTTTCAGGGGAGCACTGCCAAGGGTATGCTGTGGCTGCAGAGGACAGGAGAAGTAAGGGCTGGAGTCCCAAGCAGAGAAATTACACATGCACAAGGCAAGCCCACAATTACCTGCAAGTATGAGCTGGAGCTGTGGTTCCAGCCACAGCCACTCACTTGCCTTGAAAATACTAGAAAGGTCTTCTTCTGTGTGCTTTTGATATGAGACATCCTTTTTGATCACAGAGTGCCTAGGACAGGTTGATAGGTCTCAGGATACTCATGGTATGGTCGTGCATGGGTCCATGCTGGACAATAACCTGAGGTGCTGCAGCCACCCCAATCTCAGTGGCAAAGTCAACCCCTCTGCCAATGACAAAGAGATTATTTATGACAAGTGTTTGAGATCCTGCCGTGCAAATGGCAAAGGACTGAGAAGAGAGAAGGTTCCAAAACCCTGAAAAGTATTTTTCTAAAAAAAATTGGATTTTGTTTAACTTTTCTGAATCATGGCTTATTGCCCACCAAACAAAATGTTAACGAGATAAACTTGTAATTTAAATTACTAGTACTTCCAGGATACTTAAAAATGTATATTCTTTTCATCTATCCTTATGATTAAAAATGCCTTTGGGATCATGCCTAGAATAATGTTTCACAGTATGGAGGCCAATAAAGAGTCTTTTTGCTAAAAACTTGGATCAGATACACTGTTACTGTTCCCACCTCTTAATCAATTAAAAATATATATCGTAACAGCATATGCCTTGTAAGAAGGAAAACACAGAAGTTATTCTCCTCTCTGAGAACACAAATAACTGCTACTCAGTTTAATGGGACATATATATGTACACCAAATGAAAAATATCTTCCAGAATATGAAGGACTCATATGTATCTGTAAATTATTACATGGTTAGGTGCAGGCTGGCTTTTTGCCATGTTAGACTCAATGCACCCAGTTTTGCCTTGTCTTGGAAGCTGAACAGTCCCAGGACTGGCTAGCATTTCATGCAGAGACCATCTGGGAATTCAGTGTGCCATGAGCACAAGCCAAGGAGTCACAAGGTGGTGAATATTAGGCCACAGAAGCTGGATGAGTGGAAAGATTTCATTCAGCTCCCTCAATACTGCTGAACCAATGAATGAGAATTTCACCACTGCTCTCCTGCCTCTCCCTGCCTTCCCCTAGCAAGGCAATATTGATTTTCATGGGAAGGATGCTGAAAGCACCCAAAGGGAAGGATACAATGCAAAAAATATCTATAAATGTAGCACTAAATTAGAAAGAAAGTGAAGAAAATCTGAAAAATATAAGTGAGGTTTGATCACTCAAAGTCAAGTGAAATCTGCCAGATGAAACAGATGAAATCTGTTTGCAGAAATCAGAATTCTTTTTTTTGTTCACTCACCCAAACCTAATGGGAGGTATTTTCTTTAACAAAGTAAACAAAAAGCCCTACAACTGAACACACTAAATCTGTGTGCTTGTATGCAGTGACTGGTACCAAACAAAACAGAAAGAAACTTTCAATTTGCAAGTACATATATGTGTAAGTTGGACCTCACAGCCATATTGTAAATCACAGGGATGCTTCTGACAGTCAAAACATTCAACATTATGCTTCTAATTGAGAGATCTAGCTAATGCCTGAGACTATTGCACAAAACACTGAAGAAATCTAAAAACTAGTGTGAGGTTTAGCAGGAAGGCAGGAGGAGGGAACTTCAGCAAGTCCATTTCTTTGAGGCTCAACCATGAGAAACAAGATATCCTCAAAGCATCAATACATTGGCAATAGCCAAGACATGGTCCTGGGGAGTCAGATCTTTTGGGGTTTTTGTCTTCTTTTTTTTCTTTGCTTTTGATTTTCTTTTTGCTTTTCTATCTCTTCTTTCTACAAAGAATTGAAGAGTATTTAAAATGTTAGTTAAATACAATTAGAGAAAGATTATTAGTACTTACTAGTACTTACATAGAAAACATTTGATAACTTAATGATGCCTAGAGTTTGTTTTACTTATACTTGAGAAACTTTCATGTCATTATTTTTTTAAATGAAAAAAAATTGAAAATTTTAATATCATGAGTATAAGCATGATAAAAAAGGAAAAGAAGAGAACTTGGTGAGAACAGATGTTTTGTAAATAAAACAAGCCATTGATGGCAAATTGCTAGTCATCATCATGCTAATTCTTCTTCCCTGAGCTTCTAGCAACTATAAATCTATTACATATATAATCTATCTATATTCTAGTATATATCTACTCAGAAATGGAAGGAGAAAAGCTGCCTGAACTACTGATACACCACTGGAATCAAAGGTCCCAAGTCCCCTCCCAGCATTATACCATAACACCTTGGTTACAGCTATGCAAAGTGAACACGTGGATAACTAGACCAGAATAGCAGCATTTGACAACAATTTACAGGGGTGTAAAATTTCTGTGCAGTGTTCTAGGCAACAAAGAACCACAGGAACTATAATCCGTTATCTGAAACTTCACTATCTGCAAACGCAGACAGATACAAGCAAATCCTTCATTGCAAGCAGCAACGGGCTTGCTGTCATTAATCACTACAAGGAGGCTATTGAAGACAGACTCTGGGATGGATTTCAGTGGCAGCCTGCAACTTTATTAGCTTAACATTTCCAAGCATTTAAGTGGATTCAGCGTAGGAGTTAAGGGACTCCCACCATACAAATTATAATTCATGGTTGACTGTCCTCAGCCTACCTGTAGAAACCAGTTTCACACATCTGACATCTTCTCACCTTAAAGAAAAAGATAGCATGGAGGGGGGTATCAACTTGCAGGGATTCTGGGTCTCCTTTATCAGCAAAACCCCAGCTCTTCACTTATGGAAGCTCATACTGCAAACTCCTATCCATGCTAGATAGCAGCTCCAACTTTCCAAGTAATTATTACACTAAACAAAGGTATGAAATGTACTTAATATTTATTGTGTATATGAGTGCAAAACCAGACAAATAAGATGTAAAAATACCTCTCTGTCCTCAGTTTTAACCTAGTAGGAAAATATGTTATTCTGACATCAAAAGAGGCAGCCTATTAAATCTGCAAACTCCTGGAAACATGGTTCCTAGGTTATAACTAGAGGTCAAGAATGAAGATACAGTTTCAATTAATCAGAGTTCCCAATTGCAGCACCCATCACGTCACATAACCTCAGGAAGCACCATCTAGCCTCCAAAACCATGTTTGTCTAATTGTGGGAAACCTTTTAATTTCTATATAAGATTTATTCTTTGGCAGTCTATACTCCACTTGACCCAACACTGTCTGTTATCTTAAATAGCTCTTCTTCCTCTGGCATTTGATTCCAAACCCCTCACAGATGTTAACCATGTCCGTGACAGAGGGAAAGCCAGGTCCTACCATCTCCTGGCCCAGCCAGTGGGAGAAAAAGCCAATGTAAAAAGGAGGGAAAACCCTTTTTCTGCCCTGTCCTGCCTACAACAAGGCTCTGACCACAGTTCTTATTTCTTCACTGGGCAAAAACACAGTGTAACATGTTCATTAGGCATGAAACAAAGAAACAATCCGTCTCTAAGAATTAACAGAATTTGATGGTAAATAAATTTTGTTGAATACACTTGACAGCTAAGGCAGAGAGCTTTGGAAAGCTGAATTAAAATGGATAAAGAGAAAAACAGTATTTTGGGAGCCATGAGTTGTGAGGGATATATTGGAAAGCTTTTGTGACTGACCTGGACACACCTTCCATAACCCTGCTATTGATCAGCAGATTGAATACATGCATTTCAACATGATGACGTGATCTGGAGTAATGCAGGCTCTCAAAAGAGCCATGGTCCCAGTATATCCAGGAGGTCAGCAGTGGGTGCAGTGGACCACAAACACATCCACTAATGCACAGGTTGCATTTCTTCTTGCACAGAAAAGACAATAAATGTATTCTCTGAATCACAAGGAGGAAGAAGAGTCACCCAAACTAAAAAAGAAATTCAATTTTAAAGGTATGTCATATGGATTTGGACCATTAGCTGAAGACTGTATCTGAGGGCCCAAGTGCCTGTGCCACCAGCATCCCTCTCTGAGGAGCAGGAAGAGCAGGAGCTGAAGGGCTAGAAACACAAAACAAGGCTATCAACTCACTGAAGGTTTGTCTTGTCTTGTCATTTGTTTTTACAGATTTTCAGATGCAACAAATGTTCTGTTTAAAATATCCACCCAGCTGCTTTTTATCACCTTCAGACAATTCAGCACACACTGGTGCCCTTCCCTCCAAGACAGCCAGCGGCAAGCAGGGGCTGGCCCTGCCAGGTGACAAAGAATGGCCGATAGGCAGCAGCAGGCAGCCCCCCGGGCTCTGCCGGGGACAGAGAGGGGCTGGGAGGAGGGGGCTTGGCCCCGTTCTCCCCAAGGTGGCAGAAGATACTCACACAGGAGAGCCCAGCATGCTGAGGGGTCTGCTTCACCCCTGGCACAGGAGGGCAGGGGGCCAGTACAGTGTCTGGAGCAGGTCACAGCCAGCTTGGTGCCTGGCACGAGGGAGGTGACAACCTCTGTGGTCTGGGAACAAGCTGCCCAACTCAGCCCAGCAAGGATCCTCCTGCAACAAGAGGCTACTGGAAAAGGGCACAGCTGGCTGGAACAGCCAGGAGAACAGCCCAGATCCTGGATTGCTGACACCCAGCAGAAAGGAGCAAGGAGCAGCATGGGTGCTGCCAGGGGCTGCCACCGTACACCAAGCTGAGCCCCTGTGCTTTCCCTCAGGAAGAGAAACCAGCCTGACGTCCCATGTCTTGGCATAAGCAAATGTCGTGGTCACAGAGAGGGGTCGGGGCTTAGCGCTGTGTGGGCGTGGCCCTGATGTTACTCTGCACCTTCCACAACATCCCTGGGGACATGGCTTCAGGAGGAAACGCTGAGCACCCCGGCCGCAGTGAAGTGCACCTGCAATGAAGTGCACCATTTCGCTTCCCTCTCTGCAGCAGGAGGGTCTCAGGATCAGCCCCTGCATGCCCAGTCTCTGCTTTTGTCTCTCCCTTAACGGAAGGGGTGGTAGGAAAGGAGAGTGGCTTATTCGGGGTTTAATCTCCTGCTGGTGTTAAATCAACACAGCAAAGCAGGCTGCAAATCCCTGACCATTTTGTGAGTCTTCAGTAGTTTAGTGCCCTGGCAATTGTCTACTTACTACAGCCACAGATCCTGGTCCAGGTTACTGCTGGAGAATTAGACGTGTAAAAACAGAAATGCAGTTACTTTAGAGAGATTTGCTGTTAATTCTCTGCCAGAGGAGGGCTCCTTTGTCAAACTTTTATGCACTTGGAGAAATAGTGGCTAGTGGAGCAATTACCCCATTACAGAGGGCAATGGGCCAAAAGCTCTGACCTACAGTAGATAAACATTTTTCCCTCTGAGTCCAAGGCCAGGTTGTGCCCACGGGCCATGCTTGGCCGGCACTAAGCACAGGCTGTCCAGAGGCAAAGCTGCTGGTAGACAAGAGCCACTGCCAGGAACTGCTGGTATGATCCATGCAAAGGGCTGTGCAAACTCCTTTGGGTTTGAGGACATCAGTAGCCAGCACACCACGGTGATGGCTCAGACATCTGAAATTAGTTCAATTCTTGGATACACTGATGTGCTGGAAGGAAAGAAAGAGTGAATTATACAAATGAAAATAAAGGCTGTTACTGAGCACCCGCTGCAGGCAACAATGGAAATCTAGCTCCTTCTGAACATGGTGATATCTGGGTTCTCCTACAAGAACAAGATTGCTGTTCAGCACTAGAATGTCACAGGCTGAAGCAAGGAACGAGCTGTGCACTGGAGCATCACTAAGGCTGCACAGGAGGTGCACCTAGCGAATAATCAGATGGTGGAGACAGCGTCCCAAAACCTCTGACAGCAACAGAGGAGGAAGGTGTTGAGGCAGACTGGCCAGTACAAGCTAGAGACCGACTTAAGAGAAGCCTTGGTGCAAGGCAGTGAAAGGAAGACATCAGCACGGCTGTGGTAACGCCAGCACCGCACCAGTGCATCCTCCGGGAATAACGGGGAGCTTGTCAAGGTATGATCAAGTGCAACATCGGATTGCTGTCAGACTAAAGAGTGTTTACTCTGGAAACTGCAGGCAGTTTCCAGTTTTAATTCCATGAATACCAGGTAAGAGTGAAGCTAAATAATATTCTCAAGGTTAGTCTAACTGGACAACATGCCTAGTCCTGGACATCCCTACCTTCACACCCTCAAAAGCCCAAAAGAGACATAAAAACATGCACTGTCTGCATGAGATGTGATGCACAGGCAAGTCAAACACATGGATAAAATACCAAGAGCAAGACATTTCAACAGTTTTAATTTGTACAGTCTTGGGTAGGGATGGAATCAAAGGACCAAGAAAATAAACTGCATCTTTGGATCACTTCAGTCCTTCAGAATGTCTTCTGAACCTGGAACAAATCAGGCACAATTTAGAAATACTGAAGTATATATAGAGTTTTTTAAATTAAAGAATTAAGGAGGTTCAGTTCAAAGTATTGTTTCTGAGTACTAAATAAGTCTTCACATATTTCATAAGACATATTAAGAATGACAAAGATCTTTAAACTTTTAAAGACTTAAACCTCAAGAAACAATTAGTAGCCTGTAAGGAGCTGTATCCTGACCATAACATCAGTGAGGACTGGCTAAGAGTTTTAGAGCACAGCCAGAAAAAGTACAAAACAAAGAAAGAAATCAGCAAAACCACACGCTTCTGCACAGAAGACACCACATCTACAAAACCTTTGAGCACATTATCAAACCCAACAGCACCATCTTGTTATTTAAGAAAACAATTTTTTAGACAAAGGAAGAAGAAAAGCTGATGAGTAAAACAAATGAACAGTTTCTGAGACATGATTTGTTCAGGTTTTCAAAACCACCTCTCAATTTGCAGGAGTTTGCAATGCCCCAAAATCTCCTGGTGACATCCAAAACTGCTGAGGCTGGTAGGTGTTCTTTGATGAGTTTCACACAGATTAAATGAGGGTTGCTACAGAACTGAAGAGTTCAATTGTTGTGGAAGATCTCAAATCCTCTCATTTACATTTACTCAATAAGGAATTCAGTGTACACAGGCTCAAAACAGCCTGTAGCAACTCCTTATCGAGCACAGCCTAGCAAGACATCCATGGAGTTGGATTCACACACTAGCCGGATAAACATTCTCAGCTCAAGAGAAAACAAAAGGAAAACGTGACTGCTGTTTGCAGGGCACAAGTGTGCACAGGCTCCCTCTGGTTTCCCTGCACTGGACAAGACTGACTTAAGGATCCTATTTACTTCTTACATGCAACGATGTCTATCAAAGGAGACCCCAGTTCAAATATAGTTCAAGAGAGTAACCACCTGGAGTTCATACAGATTAATTTCAAGGACTTAAAAATCTGGAAATCACCTCTTTCTTGTGTATGACTTGTCTGAAAATAGGTAACAGCAAAGAACTGCTGCTGAAGCATGAAAAGGAGATTGCTACAGACACACTGATGAAATCCATGTTGCTGTGGTTCAGCCCATCTTGCCACATCTGTGGTGATACAGTATGGAAGTAGGAACTTCACCACTGTTGTTATATCTTCCTCACTCCGATTTCTTTCTTTTTGGAAAAGAATATAACATGTTTCTGACACAATTAAAATCTATCCTGCTTTGATATGTTTAATATATATATTTGCAGGCAGTAATGGAGCAGGAATACACAGAATTCCTGTTTTTTAATTTTAGAAAAAATCTGACAAGGATGCATAATAAGAAGATCTGGGGAGTAATTTGTCTCTGTAACCTAATTTGTGCAAGTTTCAGCCAAGGACGTTTATCATTTGCTTTCTACCTCCTCCAGGAAACAGGCAGGGGAAAGCAGAGCAATAAGTAACGCCTTGCAGAGCACGCCATCGGTTAGGCAGGAAGAGGCATCCTTCCTTCCTCTTTAGGGCAACATAAACTGCTCCATTTTAGCTAGCTTTTTTTTTGTTTTGCTGAATACTGATCTCCTTGCTACAACATTAAAATAAGGACCAAGACCGATGAAAAATGACAAGACAGCAACAAACAAAAGACAAGGAAGAGAGACAACAGCTCTGACAGATCCAGTTCATTTACTGACATCTATCTCTGTTAGGGTCGCAGGACACTCAGTTTCAACAGCATTAAAACTTCATTTAAAAAAAACACATTTTGCTCAAGAAAGAAAATCAATTTTTACTCTGTAATATGCACAGCCATCAGGCTGTCGCTGCTGAACAATTTTTTCAATTATTATTAATTATCAGAAGAAAAGAATTTAAGCAGAACTTTAATGAGAAACCTGTAAAAGCAGTTTGAGTGCCCAAAGGTTGCATCATAACGGCTACACAGAAAGGGGACAAAGAGGGAAGACAGCACAGGAAACATCACTCTGGCATTTCCTAATTCCTGAGCACTTGACTTTACAACCCCCACTTATTTTTGTATATAACTTCCTAATGGAAATTTCCTTCATGGAAAGGATAGGCAGCATCCCACAACCCCTCTCCTCCCAACCCACCTGGCCCGAAAACATGGAATGCTCTGGGGTGCTGTCCCAGCCAGTCCAGAGACCTCAGCTCCATGGCATCCTCTAAGACTGGGAAGAACAAGGACTCCAATCAGGTCAAATCCTCAGTAGACTGGAGCATAAAAGCCCAAACACACACAAGCTGTAACTGCTCTGAGGATCATGGCTCAGCTAAACTCCCACACATTTTCTCAGGAGCAGCTAGAAGTGTCTTTCCAGATACTGTTGTTCTCCCAAAGACTGGATTGTGACACTGCTACAGAAAAAACATCAGCCTTTCTGTAAGGTTTGGACATTTTTTCTTTTATTTGCTTCTTAACATGAGTCAAGCAAACAAATTTCTTTCTTTTCTTTTTAGAGAAATCTGAAGTCTTTTAGCTGAAGTTTTCCATTGCAAATTCTGCCTCAGGCTTAATATTTCTTTGGAAAGTTTCAGTCCCAGTAGTTAAAGTTTGGCTGAGGTATAAGCATGGCCACATAATGGAAAGATTCAGAAAGCTTAAGTTATAGGCAGTAAGACTAGCTCAGCCACTAAAACATATATAAACACTCATATATCTGGCAAACTTTCTCAAATTATGGAAGATGCATAGCTAATGACTGAATTTCCAAATAAATATGTGATGTCCAAAACTTGCTCATGGGAGTAGCTTCTTTAGCATTACTCATGTCTATGCAGTGTCAGCATATCTAAGTCAAAAGAAACATTTTTTTTAAAGCAAAGCTAACTCTCTGGAAAAAAAATTGTTGCACCTATTTGTTTAATATATTTAGGTTATTTGATAAATGAGGGTGCAGAAACGTGGCAAAACATCATAGCATACTGTCATTTCATTTTGAAAGGGAAGAGCATTTCTCTCATTTTTTCACTTTTCTGCATATATAACTTGTATAATTGATAGAATAACAAGGTGTAAATAAATGTATTTGCACATCTGCTGCTGGGTCTGCTGCTACAACCAACAATAAGACATGGATTCACACAGTACTCCCTGGCCAGAGGCTGAAGCTGAACCTCCAGCTTGTGCCTGTGGTGGCTTTACCCTGCACCCATCAGCCTTGCAGTGACAGCTTGAGCTCCACTGGAAACCAGTTTTTCCTCACATGACACCAAGACACATGCATGCATTTTTTTTGCTCTTCCCTTGTTCAAAAGAAACCTCTATTGACACTTCCACAATATTCCTTCACATACCTTAATCCTTCTTCCTCATCTGGGGTAATTCCCAGGCAATATGGAATACAAAGTCAGGACAAGTGGAAACGACAAATTATCACAAGGAATTGCATCTAAGAACCTCTGGGATAAAATCACGTGGCTTTGCACGCGGCTCTGCAGTTACTTAAATAAGCCTTATCTGCTACACTGGTGGTGGAACAGTCCTACTGTGAAACAACAGTATTTCAGCTTTATGTGCTTATCATCCTTGTTGTTCTCAAATTGACCTAGACAGGTAAGTATTACAGCTCAACTTGTAGATGGGTTTTCATGCAAATCCCACTGTGATCAAGTACAGTCAGTTTGATTTTCAACAACCCTGCCAGATGAAAACTTACAGCCAGCCTTGAAACAAAGATGAATGGGACTATCTTTGATGTTGCAAGCCCAGTAGGAGGGAAAGTAGATAAAAGGTGTTTATATGCCATCTTCTGCCATTAAAATAATGCACAATGCAAAGTCAAAGTAAACATTTCAATTTTAGTAAAGTCAGCAGTAGTCTGCAGAAATCTAACAGGAAAAAGTAGACGTCTTGCAAAGAGCACATAGAAACAGTCTTCCCTATTTGCTTCTCTAAAAAAAAAGAATTGGTCTAGTAGTTGATTTTCACATGTAGACACAGACAGTAATGATAAAATCAGTCCTTTATCATGCCAGAAGTGGTAACAATTTTAAAATGAGAACGGAGCCCACAAGCAGCAAATACCTTGTCAATTGTGCCTTGGAATTTACAAAATTAAAACAAAATACTGGTGAACTAATTAAGTGGTTATCTTAGTATTTGTGCTGCCAAACGCTTTGCTTTATCAGATACTTTAGGAATAATAGGGAATTTAAAAGACCTTTAATTTGCTTGCACAAGATTTTGGAATTCTAGCAAAAGGAAATACTCAGAACCAGAAAAAAAAACTTTTCTCAGTCTCATGATTTTATGTTATGATTTGGCCAAGATACAAAGCTACGAACATTCTGGTCAGTCACATTCTCAACAAAAATGGTGGTGACACGCCAAAAGTAACTGCACATTTCAACCAAAGGCCAGGCCAAGAGACTCCTGTGGGAGCACCTGCAAGCCGGGAGGATGACAGGGGGAACAGGGGATGCGCAGCCCAGCCTGACACCGGGAAGCCCTTCTCCACACCCGAAAGAACACTGTGGTCCTGGGTGAGACTCGCGCGGTTAGTCCTGTAACTCAAGCTGTGGTGCCCGGCTAAAGGTTCAGATTTCAGATCCTGCTAACGAGGAATGCTGCTGCTGCCATGTCTGGGAATTCCACTTGAGGGGGGTGGAGAGAGAGAGAGAGGGAGAGAGAGAGAGCGCGTTGTTTTCACCTTTAGAAAACCCAGCCTACAATGAAAGGTACCGAAGAGTTAGGATGCTGGCATACCACTTGCTTGCGTGGTTTTCATTTAGTTGTTTTTGTGCGCACCCTGTAAGTCACGAATAGGATTTGTTGGGTTGGTTTTTTCTTCTTCCGTAAGGCTTGATTCGGTAGTCATTAGACAGCTAAAGCATTAATCAGGTTTGTGCAATGAACTAGGTTATTTTTAGGGAAATATTTATTTCATTGAGACTCTGGGTTAAATTTAGCTGTGGATAGGTAACTCCCAGTTTTCTGTCATCCTTCGTTTCCCAAAAGGAGTTTTCTGAACTCCTGGTGAATACCACAACCGGTATTCCTAGTTCATTCGCTGCATTCACGACCCTGGATGTATGGAAGGAGCCGAGGGTGGGTTTGGGGAGGGTCCGCAGAAAAGCGGGAGAGGGAAAGCGAGTGGGGGGCAGCTGACCTGCACCAGCTCCTGCCGGAGAGCCAAACTGCCCACAAGCAGCCTCTTCGGGAGCCCGGGCTGCTCGGGGACAGGCGGGAACGGAGCGGAAAGTTCCCGCATGTGTGTTTCTAAGCCCGTGAATCAAACCGACGGCACGGTCCCCGCAGGAGACGCTCCCGAGCCGCCGCAGCCTCTCCGGCCTTTGAACCCGGTTGCTGCGGTTCTAGCCCGGTTTTCCGCAGGAAAGGAGCCAAGCGCTCCCGCGCCGCTCGCCGCTGCCCGGAGCTCCCACGCGTGGGCGGCTCCATCCTCGGAAAACGGTACCCGCCACCGTAAAGACACGATGTTCCTGGAAAGGGTGGGCGAAAGCCGGGGCTGCGCTACCCCGGGGCAGGGGTAGGAGGTGCCGCCCCCCCCTCACCCCGCGAGGGGTTGAACAGGGGCCGGGAGAGCCGGGGATGGAGCTGGCACAGCAGGCTCGTAAGGAGCCTGGTCTGGAGAAGGAACACGTATGAGGGGGTCCTGATGGGATAGCTTGTGTTCCCGAAGGACGGCTACGGAACCGTGCCCTGCCTGCTTTGTGCCCGCGTACCGCGGGGGTCTCAGCATCCCTCCGGAGCATCCCTCTGGAGTGCCGGGCTCCCTCGCAGCCCGGGGAGACTCCTGCCTGCCCGAGAAACTCCCAAATCTCTTGTAGGGCCTTCCCTTAAGGCATGGTCCATTAATACACAAAGTAACACCAAACAAAGCTTTTTCCTCTGGCCAAACAGTGGCCACAGCCAGTGGGCTTTCCCTTCGCACCCCTCTCTGCTTAGAAAAAGGCCACGCTCCTTCCCCTGCACCCACCCCCTCGGAAGAGGCTGGGAGGCGGGCGGCTTAACCCTTCCCTGCCTTCTCCACCCCTGGAAACTTTAATAAAATACCAGGCCCTCTAATCGGCCGGCTTAGCTATACCGCTGAATGAGTAAAGTAAATGATCCACTCATTGGGGAAAGGTTTTATACTAAGATGCAGATGAAAAATTCCCGCTCTGAGTTTGTTTTGTTGATCTGTATTTATTGATAGCTTGACTGCCTAAATAAGAGTATATAAATGCACATCATTAATACCTAAGTGGTCTTATAACAGGACTCACACCTTGCATGCCTCTGATTACTAATACTTACAGGATCCTACAAAAAGACATCTGGAAAATCAACCACATTTTCCCAGTACTACTTACTTTTGTCCTGGGAACTAAAGGAAAAATTTAGTGACAGCTACGTTAGTTAAAACCGAAGAATAACTGGGTAAATGTAGAGCTGTCCCTCTTCGCAGCTAATAGAGTTAGACATTCATGTAAACAGCTATGAATCTTACTGTGGGTATGTTTTCATGGGGAAAAAGATAAAGGGGGTTACAAGAAGGCAGGGGAAAAAACCTGTCCCATGAAAACCAGAGAAAATGCACTTTTTTCCCCCTGTAGTGCTCATTTGAAAATCAGTATGTTTCATTTTGTTAAAAAAAGAGAAGATGTCAGCTGCTGTGAGCCCAAGATGTGATCTGTGAGCTCCAGGGTGGCATTTTAAAACAGAAGATGTAATCAAAATCTGTGTATTTGCCAGGTACTGGCACTCAAATTTCACGAGGTGATTTTCTTTTCAGTACAAAGTGCATCAATATATTTCCCTTTCTGTAAAATACCTGGGGTACTTAGAGCACTAAGGTTTTTTAAAGTCTAATTGATATTTAGATTGACTAAGGGCTGTCTGGAGATGTTTTCATTAACATTTTTGTTTGACTAGGCTGAAAAAGGGTTAAAAGTAACTATAGTCTCATAGTCAACAGAAAGCTATTGAAATGTTTGATTATCCCTGCAGCAAAGGAAAGAGGATAGTAATACAACAGCAACCTCTCTTGGGGTAAAGTCAAGATTTAATAACCTAGGACCAAAGCAATTGTTCAAGCAAAAGGAAGCTCAAAATATTTTCGAGTACAATCTATTTCATTGTGTTTATTTTGATCAAAATGCCCTCAGATAAATAGTCCTCTTCCATGGAAGGCAATAGAAATGTCACCATTGACTCCAGGGAGGTCAGGATTGATGCTTGGACATCATGTGGGAACATTAATTTAATGTTCCACAAAATAGTGCAGTTAAAGAGTCAATATTTGCTGTCTGTTCTTCCCCTGTTTTGCCAGATTTTTTTTATTATTACTACTTAATCAAATCAGTGTCCTAGGATTCAGTTATGGAAAAGATCCAGCAGATCGAGCAATCGTACTTCCTTTGAATGTACTGTTTCTTTCTGTGTTTTTTGCTGATGTCTCATGGCACAATTTTTGAATGTCCCAGGTGATAAGGGCTCCTTAAAGAGCCTTGCTGCATGTTGTAATGGATCTCTGACTATGATCAAATCCTGCTGTTTCTTGCTATGCAGGAAGTCTTTCCAAATTAGTCTAACACCAAGGCCGAGCACTGTGACTAATAGGCATAACTGCACTGTTCATGCTATCTGTAAGGCAGGTTCAGCAGGGAAAATATCAGCACCGAGAACGTGCTTGTTATTCCATGGATAAGGGGCAAAGTCCTCAAGGAAAAAAAAAGACAAGGGCATGGATTTGAGACTTTAAACCTGAACATAAATAATAATGCAAAGATGCTTTGCTCCGGAGTTACTTTGTCAGTAACAACTCCAGATACACTGAAGGAAAATAAAAAACTGAGCAGCAGCCTCGGGGGAAGGTACCCATGCTTCTTGCTTCACATGCTTCTTGACCTGTCACTGAGTTTGGACTAAACAGAAGAATTGTGACCCTCAGCGTTCAATTCTATGAATCTACAAAAATACATTTTGTTCAAGATTGGCCATTAGATTTCACCCAATAACTTGTGTCTGACAAAAGCGTAATTTCCAGGAAGGTTTAAAACCAACAATAACAGTGAATTAGCCATTTCTCTGGGCAGCATCCTACAAATGTGTGCTTCCCTCACACGTGAATTTGTCTTGCTCCAGGTTCTAGCTATTTGCTTAGACTATTCCTTTCCCCAGCAGGTTAAAGAGAGCTTCTATACCTCATATTTCCGCCTCTTGAGGGTAGTTCCTGTTGTAATCCAGTCCCTTAAGAAATTATATGCTCCAATATATGCATCTTGTACAACACTTTTGGGTTTCAAATCGTAAGGCTGGGAGGGGACGGTTTCTTTTCCATGTTCTTCAAAATTTCAATACCCATTAAAAAATGAGAGTACAACAGGACATCGTTACTCTGCCTGGCTATAAAATTGAAGGAATGGCTTGTATGGGAAAAATAGGAGTAAACGTATAAACTGAGCAGCTGTGAGAGAAAGATCCCAGAAGCCTGACAGCTGAAGACGAAGTTATATTTTGTTGGATGCTCACGCAGAGTTTGTTGTTACCTCTTTGAATAAATATTGCTGTAAAACTTTCTCATTTTCTTCCTAAGACTGTCTTTCAAGACGTAAAGAAAATAAAATATTCTTAAAGAACAAAGAAAATTTCTGATGTCCGTTTTCAAGAAAGTCAGGAGTGCCCTGTCCTTTAGTATGACACAAAAGAAACCTATTGCAGACCCTTCCCTGTGATGCCTTGTGGATGGTGGGTGGGAGAGCTGCAGCCTGTAGACCAGCCTGCCTGGGCAGCTGTGGCCAAAGCTGTCCCCTGAGAAGTTCCAAGGGACAGGGAGGTCCCCAGGACTGGAGGGGCCTCCGGGGGTTCCTTGAGATCCTGGTGACAGGAACTGTGGGTTAACCTGTCCAGCAGCACCCAAGTGATCGTGGGTCCATAGGTGGATCATTGGAAGGGAAATCGCTCCTGAAAAATTAACGTAAACCTCCTTCCCAGTTTAAACCAGACATTGGTTGCCAGCGTGTGGTTCTTATTCAGATTTCACTGCTGGGAAACTATTAATCTCTACAGTCATGTCCATTTACTGTGACACTTGTTTTAGCCCCGGACAAAGAATGTGTTTGATAAAATGAGGGCAATATCTTTTTCGTTTATAGAGGCAATTAGCTACACACTCTCTGTTGTCAGAGCGACACAGCATCAATCACGGGCAGAGATCGGTTTCTTTAAAAGTTAAATTTCCTGCTGTTGGCCCTGCCAGTGTGTTAGTCACATGCATTATGTTTACTTTGGGGAGGAAAATGTGTTTCATTCTGTCAAGGGGAACAAAATGCTTTGGATGAGGGCTTCTTTGTCAAGGGAAGACAAAATATGCTGATGCTTTAGATAAAAAGGGGAGATAAGGTACCTGATTTGCTGCTGCCGCTTTAATCGCCGTTATTATGGCTTATTGTGACACGGTCCGCTGAAGTCTATGGGATTGTTGCTTTCTCATGGTACATCTTAGCCCTTCAGGATTTTACACTCGCCCACTCCAACACTAGATTGATCAATAAATCGCCGTGTACTATTTTTGATTCAGCTGTGTGTGAACCCCGGAGTGAAATACCGCTTCACCCCTCCAGCATTTGGGTCTCTTGGGTAATTTCGCGGTGTGCAGATTTTTACCTGTATTTCCTAACCTAAACACATAAATGCTAAATTTTGGGGATCTTCTCTGTCCCAGTGAGCCCCAGCGCTAATTTCTTGGCTAATCCGCGGAAACTTCAAGCGCAAAAACCAAAAAATCAGGCGGCGAAGCGTGGAGGACATGACAGTCCCTTCCTCGCCTTGTTTCAGAGTTCGGCTGGGCTATTGCGCTCCGAACAGCCGGCGGGGCAGGTCGTGGCAGCGCAGCGCCAGCCGCCATCCCTCAGCTCCTCTGCGCGGGGAGCGGGGACGGAAGGGGGGCGCAGGAAACTGATTTGATTTTGGAAGCATTTCACTGCTATTCCGGCCGGCTTGGTGTAGGCTCGGGATCTCCAGCCACGGTGAGGGTGCGGACGCTGTGCGGTGGAGCCACCCCGCCGCTACCGCCGTGCGCGGAGCTCACAAATCACCGCATAAAAACACGAGAGGGAAACCTCGTCGTGCTTAATGGCTGTGTGGAGTAGCTCTAGTGCAGATTTGTCTTCATTAGTTTCCGTCACCGCCAGCCCCCCAAAAAACCCATCCCCCGTCTGGAGACGTGATTCAGCCCCGTATTTTCAGCACAACGATCGCGCTCTCGCGCAACCGAGAGGCATCCCCCGGCACCCCGCCTGCCTTTCAGGCTTCATTTCGGACGGTAAAAGAGGTGCGGATGGTGGTGTCCCCGGAGAGGTTCACCGGTGTCCCTCGCCCCGCCGCCGCCTCCGAGAAACCGGAGCGGAGCTGCGAGGCCCGGCCGGCCCCGCCGCGGGCACCGCGCCCTGCACGATGCGGCCCCTCGGGGACTCAGCGCCGGCTCTTGTCTGGGAGGACCCTCCGCGCTGTCACTGCGCCTTGTCGATAACCCCAAAAGCCAGAGTAAAATCACTGCTCAATGAGGCTTGTGGATGGGGAGGGGTCCACAGAGAAGCGCGCACGCCAGCGCCTCCATCCCCCCTGCCCCGGAGATGGCGAGACGGAGCCGCAGGGCCCTTGTGGGGAGCTGCAAAACACCGTGTAAAGGGAGAATAAGGGAGAATTGTCCCCCCGGCCTTTTTTTTTTTTTCCTTTAATTTTAATTTATTTTTTCTAAATTAAGTTTATTTGGTTTGCTCTAAGGACGAGCAAGCCAAAGTGTCTCAGTGCATGGAGAGGACGCTCCGCGGCAACAGCCTGCCCAGAACGTCCCGTCCACACCCAGGAAGGCTCGTCCCGCGGCTCCGGCGCCCCGCTCAGCTCCACTCCGCCTGCCACGAAATGGAGGTGCCGCCGTGGCCCTGTGCACGGGGGGAGCACGGATCCTTGGGAGAGCATCTGCCCTGACAGCCGGGTGATCCTTCGCTAAAATTGCTCGGGATTGGCAGGAACTCTGAGCATCTCACCCGTAGGGCAGGTCCACTTGAATGCGCGCTACTTCTCGTTTCCCTCTTTCGCTTTTTTTTTCTCCGACCCCCACTCGGGGCCAGCGCTCCCAGGCGAACAGGGAACCCGGTGCAGCCGCCGGTTCCGCAGGATGATGCGTGGGCAGCGAAGCCTGTCAGTACCCCGGGAGGAGCGGGGTGCTCCCCGCCAGGAAGCTAAGCACGAAGGGCCGGGGGCCGTGGGGACCGAGGGTCGGCCCGTTAGCAGCGCCGCGGCCGTCGGGAGGCCGGTTTGGCCCGGATGGATGCACCGGTACCTCCTTCGAGGGTGCCCCTGCCGCAGTCGGCAGCGGTGGCTGTCCCGACACCACTGCCCCCGGCAAACCCACTCAGCGCGGTACGGGCCGCGTGTCTCGCGCGGAAAATCACACCCGCGGGAGCACTGCGAGCTTCATTGACATGCACTGCAAACACTGCGATGCCTTCACGGGAGCGGGGGTCATGGACTGAGACGGCGGCAGCTCCGACGGTGTTTCCGGACGCGGGCAGGGGTAGCCCCATCGGGCGGGACGGGGCTCCCGGCGCGGAGGGGCCGCCGCCGCCGCCCCCTCCGTTCCACCTTAAGAGCTCCTGCCCCTTTAAGGGGCGGTGCTGCCGCCGAGGCGCCGCCGCGCCGCCGTGGCCCTGCAGGGGGCGCTGCCGGCCCGCGTTTGGCGGGGCCGCGGCCCGTTTATGTCTACCCCACAGCA
>VXAZ01000610.1:493060-505691 GCA_013399875.1 Gymnorhina tibicen
CGCCTCCCGGCCGAGCGCAGTGTGCCCCCCACGGCCCCGCTGCCCCGCTGCCCCGCAGCCCCGCAGCCCCGGTCTGGCCCCGCCGTGCCCGGGGATGCGCGGGCGGACGGGAGCGCCCCGGGTTTCCCTTCTCCCGGCCGATGTGCCTCAACGCGCGGGGCTCGGCCGGGCCCGGGTTTGCAGCTCCGCGGGGCCTCCCGGGCGCTCCGTCCCGCTCCTCCCTCCGGGGGACACCGAAGGAGGACACGGGAGAAGCGGGGAGGCTCCCCAAGCCCCGGCTCGGCTTTGCACGTTACCGGCGCCCTGCCTTTGTTCGGACTCCCCGACCAGTTCAATCGCCTCTCCCTCGTAATTCGAAATACAATTAGAATAATTTTTGCTTAAGAGCCCAAATAAATTAAAATAATCCTAATTTTGATGTGACGTGACACCTATTTTTCCCCAAGAATAGTGAGAATAAAGCAGTCATTAATTAAAGCCAAGATGTCTCTGTATAAAGATTGTATCTGGATGTGCGGCGGCTGCGAGTCACCGGCCGTATTAGCAAATGTATAATTGAACATTTAGATAATCACTGGGTTTGCTTGTGTGTCTATGTTTTAACCTGAAAGCACTACATTCATTTGGTGGGATTGCCAGGGTCCTAATTATTTGTATTTCTGGACAGCGAATAAATAAATCCGTCCTACTGTGCAAACCAATAACTCCTCGACAATCCTCAACTTTGGTAACTGATCGAAAATTTGATAACAGAGCAACCTCCCCTTGCAGCCACATTGAGAATAGCATTGGTTAACCGTCTCATCCAGTATCGGAACCCCGTGAGCATTTATTTTCCCAAAGATAGGAAGAAGCCAACACAGTTCTAAGGCACGCTGGCCCTGTGCTGGACCCACGGACTGTGTTTTTGGTGTCAGGACACGGAGATGGGTTTGAAGATGGTCAAATTGTGATGGCCACCGACTCTAGCTAAGGCTGCTCCGCCGGGAAGGGTCGGTCACCGGCTTTCAGAGACTTTGCCCTACTCTGGCACACGCCCTGCCTACTTTTTCCTTTTTCTCCCAATTTTGTGAGAAATGGACTTTGTTCAGAAACAGTCGGTCTTACGAACAGACTCCCACACCACCCCTCTCCTGAGTCTCCAGGCTGATTTGAACACATTTTTCCTTACCCTTTTACTTGTCCCCCTTTTTTTTTCCTCACCCTTGCTGTACTTTTCCAGAGAATCTGAGATATAAAACTCGTAGCAAAGGAGAATGGAACCATATCTAATTAGTTATTCATATCAATCTGTCAAATATCCTTCTTATTAAGTTATTCCTGCACCGTGCATCCATTCCCACCCCAGTTTGGCGCGAGATCTGCACGTCCCAAAAATACCTATTTTCTCGTATTCAGTGTTCTGTCAGCAGCCAGATTTTTAGTCTGTAAAGTTAATTTTCTCTTCTTAAATGCTACCTAAAATCTTAACGCTATTTCTTACTCTATTTGGGGGCTTTGAGCAATTAAAGGGGCATAAAGGAGTAATTTCTTCCCTCTCTCTTGCTTTTTTTCTTAGAATTGGTATTTTCCCACTATAATTTAGAATTAAATGGGATTTTTAAAAGATCCAGAGTTCTAATCTCGGTTGATGTTTTGGTGTATTCACGGTAATGAGTCCTATTCCCTCGGGTCATGAAGCCCCCAAATGTCAATCAACCAAACTGATTCAGAAATGCCATTGTTCGACTCCTACGTCACTCGCCTTCCTCTCATTTTACTTAACAATACCGGAGTTCTCTGATCACTCATTCGGAATATGGGCATTATCTGTGGAAAATGCACAAAGTGTCTTGATCTTTGGCTGGCAGATACTGCTGGAGAGTTTCCGCCGAGCAGACGGTGCGTGTTTATACTTCTGCACCCTGGACTTTATTACAGCTCGGAGGAGCCAATGAATATCCTGAAAGCAAACCGTGCCATAAATCCGTCAAAAATTAATTTGTCTGAGGAGATGTTACATTTCTATTTCCGCGCCCAGAGCCGGCCCCGGCAAGGGCTACGGCCCCGCTCCGCGCTCCGCGCCGTCCCCGCCGGAGCGGGCTCCGTCTCCCCACCGAGGGGCCGGGCGTCCCGCCGCGCCGGACACGCGTGGGAGCTGCCCCCAACCCACCGCACCACAGCACAGAGCTCATGGACATCGGGAAGGGGCTTCTGAGGTCGCGTGTCCCCGTGGGAAACGCCATCCGCTCTCAAATGAGGGTGAAACAACCTTCCCCAGAGCAGGGCGTGGAAATGCCCCATTTCGGACGCTTCCGCAGTGCGTGGGGATATCCCCCAGCCACCTCACGCCAGTCCCCGGCGCTCCCCCCGGCCGGCAGAGCTGAGATCCCCCCTAAGAAGGGAGCCGACGGCGTTGCTTTTGCGGATCTCCCAGTTCTCGATCCCAGCGGCGTGTCCTCGGGAGGCGAGGGAGGACGCGGAGGGCGGCGAGCCCTGCCCGGAGCCTCGCAGCGAGCCCACGGAGAAGAATTAGTGCTATCCCTCACCCAGACCGAGCACGGGCTCGCCTCTGGCCGCAAGGCGTGAACGTCGTCTTCATTTAAAATTAGTCGCATAAGCTCCCCAGCCCCCAACCTCAGCATTTAAAGTGCCTTTTGTCTCTTCATTTCACTTAAGCAAGGTTTTTGTTGCCGGTTGCCAAGTTCTATTAATGCAGAATTTAATCGGGAAGCGCTTTTCCCCGGTCCCAGCAAGACGGGAACAGCAGATTCTGAGGCCTGAAACGGTACAAAACAGATCCCTCGGTGATTACTGCTAATACCCTACAATTTAATGTCGTCTTTAGTAAAAACCACTTATGTGGCAGCAACTTTTTGCGCTCAAAGGAAAAACTGGTCCTTTATGTTTTTTCTCTCGAGCACGCAGCAATCACGTCCGACACTGGAATACGAAACCGAAAAGGTTTTCTCTAAAGAGAAGGGCCTTAATTACTAGATTCCGTGTACAACTAATCCAAAGGCACACTTAAAAGGAAATTTAATAGCGCCAGTTTCTATTTCACTCTGACTCGCATGTGTCCTCTGGCTGGATGCTCCCAACCCGCCTCTCCCAGCGCGGAGCCTGAGGACTTCCCTCTCCATTTTGTTCGGGATCTGTTGGTTTTTCTCAACCCTGTAGTGGGAATAAATGGAAAGCCTTCCTCGGGATTAAACCCTTAGATTTTCCCCTTTGCTAACCAGTAAAGAGAGAGAGAGGGAAGAGAGGAAATGAAATTGTTATGGAGATTACAGTGTATGTCACCGGCTCTTTGGCCAGTCCTTGGGTTTTGTCGCTGAACGGTTAAGTGCAAACTTGTATTTCCCTTCACAAGAATGGACAATTTTTCGCGCTTGTTTGCAGTTTTCCAAAGTTCTACACACAAATCAGTGAACCTTAAGAGACCCTTTCACTCTTTTATTGTGAATATTTGTCAGTGCTCGGGGGCAGTGATTGCAGTGACAGGTGAATCCAGGGGCCCAGCGATGGCGTCCCAACTTCATAGGTTTGGGAATTTAAAAGACTACCGGCCCTTTCACTTGGGACGTGGCAGTCAACAGGTTCGCCTTTTCTGGGATGTAATTCCTGTTCCCTGCAGCCGAAAGGCAGCGGAGCAAGCCCGAGCCCGCGGCCGCTGCCCTGCCAAGCCTCAGACCCAGCTACCGCAAACAGCCTTGTGCCGGGCGGCCACCCCGGCCGGCATCCCGGTGGAATAGGGGGAGGGAGGTGGCCCGGAGGGTGCGGGAGGACACCCGCCTGGCAGCCCCGCACGACGCCCGGCCACCTTCTCTCCCAAGTCCCGCGCCCAGGCGGGCTCTCGCGGGCTCTCGCTCCTCCTCTGCCCCCTCTTTAATTTTCATTCCCCCTTTTAATTATTAATTAAAGACGAGGAGGGCTGTGGCTGGGGAGGGGAGGGGGAAGGTATGCAGGCAAGAAAGGGAAGAGCGGTCTGGGGGCAGCGGTGGGAGCAGAGAGTGGCTGGGGCGCAGCTTTGTGTGCCGCCTTAATTGGCCTGGCCACAGAGGGGCTGCGGCGGGGCCGCCCGGACCCGCTCCCCTCCTGCCGCCCGCCCCATCCCTGCCCGTCCCGGGCTCTCGGCTGCAGGACCCCCTCTCCGCCCCCCTCCAGGCGCCGCGGTGCGCAGCCCTGCCGCGGGTGGCAGCCGCTGCCGGGGGGCCGCTCCTGTCCCGCGCACCGGAGCCGGGCTTGATATTTAATCCGTCTCTCTTTGGACAAAGACCCATCTTTTTTACCACGGAGAAACGCCACTGAGATGCGGACAACCTCTAGGGTTATATCCCAAACCGCGACCCAAGAGCTTGAAAGATGCTTGCCCGGCCCTCTTCTAACCTGAACAAAAAGGATCTGGAAAAAAATCGCTGCTTTTTCTTCTTTTTTTTTTTTTTTTTTTTTTTTCCTTCCCACAACAAAGAATTCTTAATCATTTCATCTTGGGGGTGAATTTTTATTCCCGTGTCCACTCAGGGTATTGAAATCGATCGTTGCAATATTTAATATATTACTGTCTTAGAGTCCTCTCTCTCTGTAAGGCTGGGTTTCTTTCTCGTCTGGCTACGTCCCCTCCTATAATAGCACATTCTGTTCATCTGTCTGCGGTGTAAAATAATCGTAGTCTTCATTAAATACACAGTCATTTAAGGCTGCGGTCAGTTTTCTAATTATGTGGAAAATCAAACGCCGGGTAAATAAAGGCATATTAACAGAATAATCTCCCAATAAATTCACAAGCACTTGAACAACAAACTCAACAAATATCTGAAGGTATAACTACAATATTGGAACTAACTATTTTTTAATTATGTGAGGTTTATATAATGTACCCTTCATTTTTTGTTTAACTTTCCTGTAGTGACCTGTCCCATAACCTTGTAATCCACTGTGGGATATTTCTTTGTGGCCTCTTTCCTTTTGTTATGCCCCCACAGGTTTCCAGCTTAGATGCCTTTTTTTTTTTTTCTCTTGGTAAATGCGTCTTTAAAAAATATTTGACCTGTTTGACTTAGAGACGTGCATAGACATCTATGGATTGGGTTAGGCTTAAAGTTTCTACGTGATTTCATGATCCTTGTAAAGCAACATCTGAAAATTTAAAATAATAGTCCTTCGACTTTGGGGAAAATTCTTCCATTAGCAGCGTTGTAAATGTCAATGACTCTTGCGTAGGCGTTGCTTTTCCTTTTTTCAGTACACATAAATACATAGTTTAATGATCTCTTTGAGACCACATCCTCGTTTATAGCATATGTCCCGGCACAACCAAGCTTTTGCCGCCCCAGTTTGCTATGACTGTCGTTGGACAGCCCTTGGGAAAACCAGGGACTTTGCCGAAGGATCTGCAGCACTTTGATAGGAAGTGTGGGATAGGGAGCGGACTCGGGAACTTTGCTTTTCCCGCTTCCCTGGGAGCGAGAGAGGCTCCTAGAAAACGCTATCATCAACGCCGGAGTTCGGGGGAACTAGGCTCCAGCCCTTTATCATGGGCCAGCTCTCCTCTCCGGGAACCAGCGAGTTGTTTTCTCAGGATGAGCTTTTCAGGTACCGGCGAGCGAAGTCATTGCAGAACAGAGATAAACACGGAGCAAGGGCGCTGCTGCTTCTCCACGTCCGTCAGTGGAGAGAGAGCGAGTCCTGCTGAACTCGGTGATGCCTGCGAGGAAACCCTGAGCACCTTAGCGGGCAGAGCCAGTTAGTCTCATTGGAAAACCCTTTTTCTTTCAGCATGCAAGCGCTCCTCTTCAGAAACCTTGGGCTGGTGGAAGCAAAAATGTTAATCGCTATCATGCCTATGCAAAGCTATTAACGCTATTGATTCTTAACTTTCTCAGCGAAGACAAATTCACCATATGTCGATGTGTAAACACTTTGGAATAAAATTAAAACCAGTTCTGTGCAATTGTCACTGTGCTTGATTCTAATACAAACTATCAGATGTTTATGCAGTTCGTCTTTCTAAATTATCAGAAGCCATCGGCGTTGATAAACCAAACACAAGCAGTAAATTCTGCGTGGAGGGCGGCTCTGGCTCGTAGGTTTTGTGAAGACGGAGCAGCTCGCACGAAGTCACAGCAAAATCATCCTGTACTTCGTGCCGGCTTTGGGGCTGAGAGCTGCTGAACTCTCAGTTACCCTCTGGAGCTTTTTCCTAAACCCGGTGTCATCCGTCTCCTGCAGAAAACGGGAGGAACAAATGCAGCAGCACGGCAGGAGCTGGCAGAGGAGCCGGGCTCCGGGCTGGAGCATTCCCGGGAAGCCTCGCCGCATCTGTGCGCGGGTGTTTACAGAGGGGAGGGAGAGAGGGAGGCAGAAAGGCCTCGGGAAAGGCAGGAGACTCTTTTAAGTCCGCTGATGAGGAATTGCTGCCGGGTATACTCCTCTTTGCCCCACGAGCAATGCAAACATGTATATAAAGATTCCCAACTTTCATGTGTGTTTTAAAAAGTTCACCTACTTTCAAGCCTGTTTCAGAAGCCCGGGTTTCCGGGACGGAACAAACACCGCCAAGTACTCTGCGTGGAGGGCAAGAGATATCAGCGATTATCTGGAGAGCCTTTCTATTTATCGGCCTCTACGCAGCTAGATAGGGAAATACAAATGTTCATGGACTTGATGAATGGCAGGGCTTGTGTAGAATGGCTATATTTTACAGGCCCCTTTACGGGAGACGGGTACAGAAATCATAATGGAATTAATGAGATTTTATTAGCAAAAATTTGTAAACCCCAGGTAACCATTTATAAACTTACTCTAAAATGTAAGAGAGACTGCAAGGTCACAGCTGGGGAGATATGACATTATTTTATATGGCGTATTAAAGCCATTCCCTCTTTTCTTCTACTACATCATTTAGCATGAACATCTTTTTCCCTCTGGAGAACTTAGCCAGATTTTGACGGGGACGATTATGTCATAACAGGAAACAACCTGAAAATCCTTCTTCTGGTTATAATGTGCTACTTCAAACATCCCCAACAGACTCAGTAAAGTTTTTCAAACGCTCTGGAAAACTGTACACGGAATAGCACGCTATTGCTATTTACCCTTACCAAAACGTCATGTCCACAGAAATAGAAATGAGCGTTTCCAAAAGAGAACAAACCCTTTCCTTTTTTTTTTTTTTTTTTTTTTTTTTTCTTTTTAAATAGTATTTTTTCCCCCCATGCACTTTGCTAGATAATAATTCTACGTTTGTTATTGTTCCGGGAAGTTTACCCTTGAATCTCGGGAACACAAAAGCATCGCGGGTAAATATAAAACATATGTTCCCACAGGTTATGTGGCAGCTTTAACACTCGCAGCCCCATTCACATGCATCTCCACAAACGCACAAAGACCCTAGAAATCCCAGCACAAGCGCTGCTCCCGGGGCAGCCAGGCGAAAGGTGGTCCAGGAGAGCGGGGGGTTTTGCTCCGGGAGCAACACCAACCTACAACAAACAACCGGGAGGTCGGGAAGGGTGTGTCCAGGACCGAGCCGTGCCCCGGCCGGCGAGGGGATGGTGGTCGGCCCTGCCGCTCTGCCGGGCGCTGCCGGTGCGGTGTCCCCGCGTTTCACCATCACCAGCTGCTTTTCCAAGGCTGTTTGTTTGTTAGTTTATTTATTTTTTCCCCGGGAAGGAAGAGAAAGGGGAATGACAAGATGAAATATAATACAGAGATGTGAAGTGACCCGAGTGGCAGCTGAAGACGAGGTCTTAGTCGGGACGTGTTTCCCAGCTAAACTCTCCGCTGCTCTTTGGGGAAAACCAAATGCAGGTTGATGGAAACATCCTGTTTTGAGGGAAATGGACTGTACAGCCCTATCTAGCAGCTCCGACACTACTAATCAGCCTGGAAAAGCGCTGCGAGCACAAGTCCCGGAGAAGAGGGAGCCGTGCATCTGACACGATTGCAATTCATTCCCGATCCTGAAAGACAGTTTGGAAAATCGCTGAGCTCTGAGCGGCAGAGCCGGGCTGCGCGGCCCCTCCGCGGCTCGGCCCGCCGGGAGACCCGCGCCTTCCTCTGCCTGCAGCAGGGGCAGAGCCGCGAGCCGCAGAGGGGAAGGCAACAGATGTGGGCTGTACAGAAATCCGTGGAACAAGTGCTCTAAACCCGGGGGGATTTCTCCTAATAGCGAAATCAGAGGGGGAGAGATTTCAGGAAAGAGAATAGCCCAATATAAGTTTCTAGAGTAGAATTTACATTTCATCGTGATTTGTATGTTACAATATGCAGGCGCGTGCACGCGGGAGGGGTTTGGGTGCCAGCGGCGGGGGACTCCCCGCGTCCCGGTCCTTCTGACCGCCGAGAGCATCGGCGAGCCTCTCTCCGCGGCCGGGAAGGGGGGCCACGGTGTGGAGTTTGGGGAAGTTCATTGCGATACCCCTATTGCCATCCCCTCCCCCGCCCCTCCAGAACGAGGGAGAAGGGACTGGAGGTGCTGGCTCCTGTTTATTTGTCTAAGGGGAACGGCGGCGTGGGAGGCCGAGGGCCGCCTTGGAGCCCCCCTC
Organism: Gymnorhina tibicen; assembly: GCA_013399875.1. Taxonomy (NCBI): domain Eukaryota; kingdom Metazoa; phylum Chordata; class Aves; order Passeriformes; family Artamidae; genus Gymnorhina; species Gymnorhina tibicen. Next base: position 501,589 of record VXAZ01000610.1, read on the forward strand.
TCCATGCGGACGTGCCGTTCGGCGGGCAGGGGCACCCGGCCTGCGGGCCGGGGCGGTGCGGGGCAGNTGCGCAGGGAGGGTCCGGCCGCGCCGCTGCTCCCTGGGCTGTCGAGCAGGGAGAGCGGGTCACCCCAGGCCGGGGTCCCGGCGTGTCTTCCGCTGAGGGACGAGGCTTCAGCAGGGTCTGCCTGCGGGACGTCCATGTCCGGCCCCACCGCCCAAAGGTCACCGCGGCTGGTCCGGCTTCTCGCTACGGGCCACATTAGCGGAGCGGCCATTTACTGCCCCCGGATTGCAGCGCGGCCCGGGTTAGCCCATAAAGCCATTCACACTCAACAATGGGGATTTTCTCAACAATTAACAAGAAACAACATAATAAATCCATTTACAAAGCCCTCGCTATTTACTATAAATTAGCCACTCTTTAAGAGACCGGTGCGTAATTTCACACGCTTTACAGCCCCGGCTACATTTTAGACGCAAGAGCAAACAGCCCTGTTGGACCTTCTCCGGTGACCCCGCTCCCCGTTCTCTCCCGGGCCGGCTCCGCGGGGGTGGACGGCGAACGGCCGAGCCTGGAGCCCCGGGCCTCCCCCGGCCGCTTCCTGGCCCGGAGCCCGGCATCTGCCCCGAGGGCCCCGCGAAACCACCACGGGCTTGCCCCCTGGCTCGCCCCCAGCGCGGAGCGGGCAGGGCGAGAGGCGGCGGGGCCGCGCCACGGGAGAGCCCGGGAAGATGGACGCCCCGGCGGATGAGCCGGAGGGGGAGCGGGGTGGGAGCCACGGCCCCGCTTTGAAGAGCGGGAGCCCCCGGGGACCGCCGCGCCGCCCCCGCCGCCCGCGGGAGCCGCTCCGGGAGCGGGGAAGCCGGGCCACGGAGCCTGGCCGGGAGCGAGGGAGCCGGCCTGTGGAGCTGGGCCAGGGAGCCGAGGAGGCTCCGCCGCGCCGGGCAAGATGGCGGCCCGAGGCGAGCTATGCCCCGGGCCCGCCGTGCTTGGGCAGCCCCGCCGCTCGGGGGCCCCGGCTGCGCTCCGGCATTTTTTTGGCCTCCCTTTTCTCTTTATTTTACTTTTTTTTTCCTCCTTTTTTTTTTTTTTTTCTTTTTGCGATTTTCAGGCGGCGGGAACGCGGAGCGGGGTCGGCGGCGCTCCCGCCGTCCTCCCCCCTGTTTACAAACACAGCTGTTGCCGTGTATTTGCAATGCTAGGGGTAAAGCCACCAGCAGCGAGGAGCAAACGAGAGATGGTGCGGGAGAGGGGTCCTCGGCATCTGGAAAGGACAGGGCGCCTTGTTTTTGAAACTGTCAATTCCCTCAACCCCTATTGTGAGCGCCTCATGCAAAACATCTCGGGCCTTTTAAAGCGGGGGCTTGTGAGGCCGCCTTGGAGAGAAAGAGAGAGGGGGAGAGAGAGGGGCCTAGGGCACGGGAAATAATTATATCAGCGCAGTGAAAAAATGCAACGTGTAAGGCCTAAGCCCGGCTCGCTGTCCCTTCCCCAAAGGTTTTTGGTCAGGCCGGAGCTGTTACACCGCGGCTTGCAGGGCCAAGTACCAAGGGAATGGGTAATGTCTGTAAGCGTGACTTCGGGAAGGTAGATCCCAAAGCCTCCCTCCTGATTTTGCTAGCCAGGGCTTTTCATTTTCAAGCGTTCGTCCTCCTTTTGTGCTTCCAAGCTGACCAAATAGATCCCGGGATGAACCATTACATATTCTTCCCAGCAATCCTCTTAACCATAAAAACCACAATTAACAAGGTTATCCGTGTTTCATGTTCTCTAACATACTGCATATGTAGAATATTTTCCTGCAGATTACCGCCGTGTGTCAAAAATGCCACTTTTTTACCCTTTTCTGTCTCAACCACTCGCACGTGTGAACAGTGACAAACACAAACATGATAACATTGCTCTCATTTCTGCAGAAACTTTAATTTATTGGCAACTAAATCTGTTAGAGTAAAAGGGATCAGAGACCATGTAAAAAATCACCACGTGAATTGATTAAACAGCAAACTTCATACAACAGCTACCACTATTTTGCATTATTGCTAGTAGTGGCTTTTAAATAAACAACCAGTAAAGAGATTATCCCACTGTAGTCAAGTAAGTGTAGCTTATAGAACCATCACTTCTTAAAGTAAATTGCTGTAAATGGCAAGTTACATCTTTAAGGCAATATACCTCGTTGCTGAAGGCATTACACGTGTTCCCTTTTAATGTTCTAGAGAATTAAACAGAATCCAAAACTTTCTTTTGTCTTCCATCTGGCAGCAGAAATATTCCCAATAAATTTACGAGTGAACTCTATTTGTGGCAAATACCTACAGAGTATAGTCCTTACAATATACACACTTCCTCAATTGCTTTTTCCTCTAGAAAATTCTCCTGATTTTTGTGTACACCAGGAATTGGAAAATGGTGGCTATTACTAACACATTTTAAGTTTTATATCATGTAAACATCGTTACAAAATGGTAGACTGTCTCCCTTGAAAAACCTTGGGTTTTCCTCATTGTTAGAACTTACCTTTATGGGAGAAATTTGGTTATTTTTATGTAATTCAATGATAAGACTTCACATGTTTAAGGCTGAAATTATAATGAACTCTGATTGCAATAATAATTACAATGTCATCAGAAACAGTTACCAAAGTTCCAGAATTAGACAGAATACCATTGCCCCCCCCCCTTTTTTTTTTCCTGGTGAGTTATTGTACCTGGCTAATTTCTCCAACGGTAGTAAAAACACGAATTTCCCTGCTAGTGACTTGCACTAAACGGAGGTGTGCACGTGTGAAAATTACTTGGCTGTTTAACTCCTTGCCGTTTGCTGCTGCCTGGATGGAGGGAAGCCCAGCAGAGCAGCCTGCCGGGGATGCCCGGGGGTGCCTGGAGCTCCTGGGCCGCTGGCAGGGCTGGGCGCCATATTTCACGTCCTCAACTCTGCAGAGCCTACTTGGTATAAATTTATGCTTATACCTCCCCCTCCCAAACCCCCCCCCCCACCCCGGATTATTTCGGAACCTGAAAAGGCACCTCTGTAATTTACAATTCCTGGCCAAATCAGCATATCTCTAATTGGAAGTAAACAGGGTCAGGGGACAGAGTTACTTTGAAAGTGATACGTTGTTTAACTGACAAGGCGAAATTTTAGGTTTCAAGTTTGCATATTGCACTTTTGCAGCTTTTGGCTCTTTCTTTTTTTTTTTTTTTTTCTTTTTTGGTCAAGAGAAGACCTTTGTCAGGCAGACACAGTTTCTAACAGAGTGGGGGCTTTCCTGAGCCGTACATTTCGTACGTACTTACAGTTCTCTGGAAATAAGGCTGTAATCTGTGCAGCTCTAAACACACGAATGTAAACATTCATCTCAGAACAACTTCAGTAAGCAGATTTTTCATGACCATCGTAATTTCAGCAGAGCGGTTAAGTATGCAATGCACCTTTTGCAATTGGCAGCTTAAAGTGATGTGTGTGCATGTGTGTGTGCGTGTGTGTGCAGGGGGGGAAGGGTAACTCCACTGAAAGGCAATTGTTTACTCTTTCTAAATATATTTGGCTGCAGGTATTCTTAGACTAGGCCTTTTACAATGAGAGGAAAACTCCGGTGTGGATATAGTAAACAGAGCTGAAATCAGTTAGTTACTGCTTGGAATATTTGGAGACACAAGGGGTTGGGACAGGGCATCACAAAAGGCAGGAATTAAAAAACTGAAACCCAGGCAGTGGATTGCCAGCAGAAATGTTGACTTTGAGTCACACAGTAAACATTACATTGTTGCTTTGTTTTCCTTTTTTGATTTACGATAAATTATTCTCCCGGGATTGATCGATGAGTGGAATCCTTAAAATTTAATTTGTGAATGATCTAGTATAAATAAAATGCTAATCCAAAGAAAGAAACCAGCAATTATTCATCCTAAACTCTGCTGATTCAGCAACTCACTTATTATTGCCTTTCTCAAGCTGCAAACTTTTCAGGCTGTTTTCAGAGTTGCTGTATCCGTCCTCCTCCCCCCCACCCCCCCCCGCAAGAGATACCTTCCCCTTCCTCAGCTCTGCCTCCACCTCGGCCTCCAGCCTTTCTCTCTCTTTTTTTTTTTTTTTT
>VXAZ01000610.1:514289-525966 GCA_013399875.1 Gymnorhina tibicen
CCCCCCCTTTTTTTTTTTTTTTTTTTTTTTTTTTTTTTTTTGTAAACAGAGATGCAGTGCAGAGTTCTACTAGGTGCTTTTTGAGTTTGTGGGGGTCTTTGTTTTGTTGGGTTTTTTTTCCATGGGGGCTGAAGTGTTTCTTGCAGACTAGAATTTTGTGCAATTTATAATCACTATGGGCTAAGACTATTTCTTTGAGTTTAATACTCATGGTAGTTTAAAAATACTTTTTAGCAGGAGTTTCTGGACACATACTACATGCCATGTTGTTTACTGACCCATAATCAAAATGCAGTGACCTTCTACCCTTTTTTTGCCCCTTGACCCATGCTGAATTCAATGCAGCCTTTATAAATTTGCAAATCCTTGGACGTAAAGGGGATTTGGTGAGGCTTTGTTCTGAAAGGATCCTAAAAGTTTGCATTTTTAATTAGACAAAGGTAAAGCAACAAACATTGGGAAATAAGATCCTCTCCTGCACATAGGTGATCATTCTTAATTTCTACGGTGGGAAACTACATCTTAAAAAACGTACCGTGCAAACTGAAAAGCAGTTTCAAACGAAGGAGATCAGGAGGTTATGAATTGCACCAAATTAGCAATGTGGTACAAATCACTTTCATGACGTAAGGGATAGCCAGGCCACAATCTTCCGGTGCTCCTCATCTCCAAGGACCGTGTGGATCCTGGTGACCCGGGGAGAGGGGAGAGCCAGCGATTTGATCTGGAGCTACAGGCGCATTCCCTTATCTCCCTTGCTATCAGTCAGTTTAAAGGACACCGTAATTATGATGGTGATAAAACAATGCCCGCTTATGTGTGCTGAATAAATAAAGAATGTTTACAGCCCCAGAATGTTTCAATTCCAATTAAACGCTATCAAAGAAAAGCCCCTCTTGCTCCCTCCCCCCTCCCTCCCTCTCCCCCACGACTCCCTATTTACCTTGTTGGTTGTAATATGGCCCTATGAAATAAACCGGCCTTCCAGTTTGCCATTAAGGCCACATCGGGAGGAGGGGGAGGAGAAGGAGGAGAGGGGATGTGAGACAACATGCACTCCCGGTCCCACAATTACTTTGGGTCGCCTGCATCCTCTCTCTCTTTTTTTTAAAATTTATTTTGCTATTATTTATTTTTCAATTGGCAAAGGCGTGATGATGCAGGGGGAAAAGGCACTTAAAGATCCTGCTCCAACCACCGGCTGAGAGAGTTGGGCTAAATTAATCCAGCGCCCTTGGGCACTGGAGGAGGGGGCTGTCTCTCCCACCCCCGGCTGCCACCCCGCCGGGGCCTCGGGGAGCGGGGTCTCCCCACCGCTCCTCTTCCCTCTGCAGCGGGGAGCCTTGGAAACAGGAGCCTGGAAATGTTTCCCACTCACTAAGACACAAGGATCATTTCAAATATTCATTGTATCAGCAAATCTCATCATAATCAGATTAAAGCAAGGTTTGGGGGGGAACTGCCTGTGTTTCTGGGTGCGAAATGCCGACTGGACTACAAAGAAAGCAGAAAGTGGGTTCCTCTCCCATGCCTTGGTTGCATGGCGAGAAAAATGAAAAGCAGTAATTTTTGCAAAAAAAAGGACACTTTAAAAAACTGTGATTCTCTCTATTCCATCCCGGGTAGCATATTCCTCTCAGAGGTAGTTTTCTTTTTAACTTTACGCTTAGCATTTCTATATGATGCTCTTATTTACTTGTTTTAAACTACAGACTACTCCCGCTGTGGAATACACTGAGGTAGATTTTCTTCACGACAATTTGCTTTTAGCTTATCTCAGCCGAGGGAACAGCTTTTCTACATTCAAGCTTTAAAATGTATATTTCATTGAGTTGTCTGGGGTGAGATGTTTATATCCATTTTGTGGAAGTGAGTGAGGAACTGAGTGCATTTTCAGGTCTGCTCGATAGACGCAGGCCCTTTTCCTTTTCAAAGTTTAGACCTCCAATACCCTCAATTCTACTGGCAGAATTAGGATGGACTTGGAGGGTCCTAAACGTGACCATTCACTAAGGCGGGGGGCTTGCAACAACGTGCTCGGCAACTTAATCTTACGCTAAAAAGAGCAGAGTGTAAAAGAATGGAATACAAACTCTCCCGACATTTGTAGTCGCTTCCAAAGTGGACCGTGCATTTTAAAGCTGATGGGAACGTGTGTCTTTTGGAGCAAAAAGGAAAGAAGGTAAGTGTTTATCCCTTGTGTCCGCCAGTTCGGGTAGAAACAATGAAAGAACAAAGGGAACCACTTCTCCGTGTGAACATTTCAAATTTTCCTCCTTCGTTTGAGCCTCACTGCGAGGGGCTGGAGAGGGGACTCGCTCCAGCTTTACCTTTGGCGGCGGGTCGGGGGTGCGGGCACGGGGAGAAAGTTGCGGGGCGATTCAAGTCACCCCCCGTTCGTCGCCGGAGCTCGCCCCGAGCAGGAGCTGCAGATTTCATGGCTCTGGACTCACCGGAGAGTCCCCGCGAGCCGCGGCCGGCGGGAGAGGGATTGGGGCCGGGACCTTTGTGTGCGGCGTCTGCCCGGCCCCGCGCTGCTGGCGAGGACGGAGCTCCCCGGTGACAGCCGAGACGGCGGGAGAGGAAGCCGAGGTTAGGAGCCGGGGTAGGAGGGGGTGCGGAGGGAGAAAAAACCCCTGGAATTATTTGCAAATCCCATAAATCGCGTGGAAGAGCGGTGGGGGAGGGGCTGGGGGCGAAAAAACACCGCGCGCGGGGCCTCGCGCGGACCGTTACAAGGGGCGGCGGCGGCGACGGCCCGGGACACACAGACAAGCACGGACAGACACACGGACACACGCGGGCAGACACACTCGGTGTTTAGAGCCGCGGAGAGCGGCACGACCCCGACTCGCCGTGCGGGACCGGCCAGGCCCGCCCGCCATTGGCGCGGGGGCTCTCGGCCGCTGACCTTTCACCCCCCCCATCCCCGCCCGCCGCTTCCTTTGCTGCCCCGACCACCTTCCTACCCACAATCCCCCGCGCCGGCCGCGCTCGTGCCGCGCTCGGGCCTCCTGCCGCTGGCTCCCCTCCCCCCGCTCCATTCCCCCCGGCATTCCGGGAAAACCCGGGAGCGGCGGCGCCTCCCTCGGGAAGCGCCGGGGCGGGATCGGGGTGTCCCTGTGGCGGCGGCGGTAACGGCCGGGCGGGGGCGGGGCAGAGGCGGGCTCGGCCGCGTTTGAACGGGAGCGCCGGCGGAGCCCCGCGCAGGGCGGCGGGTGCCGGGGGAGGGACCGGCCAGAATCCTGTCACCTGCGGGGGAGGGGGATCGCTGACCACGGGATGGGGGGGGAGCCCCCTTGGCCGAGGGCTGCGGGGGGCGGTGGGGCAGAAGGCGGGGTCTGAGGTCCCTGCCTGCTCGGGTGTTGGGGGAGCCGGGACGCTGGGAAGAGGATTTGCCTGTTGAATTTCATCGCTGGTAGACGTTAATCTCGTGTTTTAAAGTACCTTGTCAGTGGCTTTAAGGAAATCAAACGTGACATTAATCAAATCACACAAATGTAAACATTTATAAGTTAAATCCTAATATTATGCAATTATTTAAATCGAGCCGTGGTTTTTCCTAAATGTCATGTTGTAGCTCCCACTCTGTTCCTCACATGCTTTGAGTTTTCTGCTGGATCCTGGTGTCTTGGTGTCTGCTCCGTGGTATTCTGAGCATGGGGACAGGAATGCACTGGGCTGCAGGTGGCAAAGGACTGTAGCTTAAATACTGCCTGGTCACCTAACCAGGCCCATCAAGGTTAAAAAGAAGAACGCTTTTGTGAATTTGAGGACAAAATCCTCAAATAATACCTTGCATTGGTACAGTTGTGGGGGTTTTTTCCCCCTGTGGGTATGTGAAGCGGGTGATCCATGTACAACCTCGAGAAGGATGCTTGGGTGGCTGGGATGTGGGCAGAGGTTCCTTTGCAGCCTCAGTGGGATTTTTAGGCCTGATGACATGTGAAAGACCCATTACATTGCGAGCAGGGAACGAGAGATGGTGGGCAGGCAGGCTTCGACGGCAGGCACAGCACGAAGGCGAATTTGGGGAAAGGTGAAGATGGCAGGCAGGATACGCTGGGAAGCGGCCGGCGCCGCGGGCAGTTGGCCTCTCCCCGTCTTCGTCCTTCGTCCCGGCCCTTCCCGTTCGCCTCTCCCGGCGGGGAAGAGGGGATTTGGGGGTCAGGGAGGAGAACAATGCTGAGCCGCCCTTTGTGCGCAGCACCGTCCCCTGAAGGGAGGGAGCGCGCGGTGCAGCGGGGCCGCGGCGCCTCTGTAGTGCTGCCGCTCTCCTGCGGGCAGTGCTCGCGGCATGCGGGGCAGGAGCCCGGGGCAGCGGGATCAGGGCTCCCATAGGCCGCCCGCCCGACCCCGGGATAGGCTCAGGAGCGGGGCTGGCGCCGCGCCAGCCGGGCAGCCCCGCTCGCCATGCGGGGGCGGGAGAGCTCGGGGGCGAGCGAGTGGCTGCGAGAGTAAACTCGTGTGTGCCCTCGGCAGCGCGGCGCGGGCACGGGGGATTCCAAGGGTGAGCGGGGGTCTCCCGTCAGCGGGGCGGGCTCCGGGCAGGCTGCCCTAGGGAACGGAGCGGCGCGCGAGCCCGCAGGAAGCGGCGGCGGGGTCGGAGGAAGCGCGGCCGGGGCTCCCCCTGCTCCCGGCGCTCCCCATTGTTCCCCGGCCGCCTCTTTTCGCGCCGCTTTCCGCCGGCGGGGAGGAGGGAGAGCCCCGGGCCCCGCACGCTGTGTGTTCGCAGGCAGCGGCGCGGGGGGACCCGCCGGGAAATCGGGTTCATGAGTAGAGAGGAGCCTTTAGAAGTGCCATCCACTGAGGGAGCTCCGTGAGGCTGTAGCTCACGTGTTACTTGAAAGGTAAAAAAAACCCAACTACTGCAGCGGAATTGTACATAAAGTAACATCTGTTTCTGGGTGGATTTTAGAGTAGGACTTGTTAAAGAAATTGGGAAAAACTGCTCCGACCCACTGTATTTGGATTAACAAATGTAGCCAAAGAGAATGTTGGAAGGAACTATTCTTAAGTCTGTCTATAAAAACGAAGATTAAACTTATCTTGTTTTTCATATAAGCACCGTGATAGATCCCCCCCCCCCAAGTGATTGTTTTATGTTGGTTTGAGATTTTAGAAGATTTGTTTTATTGGAAAAGTTGCATTTTTCCCCCTGAAAATAATTAGAAATTAATTTTTTTTCCCAGTACACTATTTCAGACTGAACTTTCTCATGTATTTACATAGGGGAAGAATTAACTAACTTGATGTTCAAGAAAATTTCCAACAAGTGCCCTTAATCATCTAAGGGAAAAAATACGTATTTGCACATTGTTTGTGGAAGATAAAATTAAAACGGGTAGGGACTCGTATTTGTGATGAGGAAAGAGTTTCTAGAGAACTGGTTATTTTAAGAAAATCCTTTCTAGGAGAATTGTGATTATTTTTAGCAAGTTATCTCCGAGTGCTTGTGAATTTATTTTAAAATAGTAGAAGTGATGTCTAGACTTTTAAAAAGAATTAAGTATATACCAAGAAATTAACATTTTTGCATAGATTGTGATCAGTAAGTCAAATAAATTAAAGGTTGATGTTTATGGATATCACCTAGCTAAAAATAATTCTGAACTGACTTTTCTTCCCCCATGCACACTTGGGAAGTTGCATGCTTGCAGTCATTGTTTAAGATAATACCGTTTGGGACTTTTCTTTCACTCTTGGAAAACTTGCAGGCTTTTGTTGGACTCCTCCAAATAAAAACTCAGTTTAGATGGTAAAAAGCATCCATATTATTCAAAAGCTGAAGATGCAAGTAAAATATAGAAAACACCACCCTGGTAATATTTAAAGGCATTAGCTGTGAGATCGAGGAAAGAAAGATTTTTGTTTTGTTTTACTTGTCCTACTTGAGTGTTCCGGAGATGCAGTTGCTCTTGATTTCTGCTTGGGAATTTTCAGAGGGTTCCTACAAATTTAGAAGGCATCATTCAAAACGACACTTAATACTCTTGTATTTACTAAAACAGTATATCTCTATTTGAAAGCTATCTCATTGAAATGGAAGATTTTAAAAAATCGGAAGAGACCTTTTGTTGCCATTCTTCATTACTCTTTATTTTGTATTTGTGTGGAATTTGTGTTGACATATTTTATAGATTAATTTTTTTTCACAGAGGAGCATTGTTGTTACTTTTAATTGGGAAATACCATGTTATAAAAATTACCCACATTCCCGGCTCTGAAGTACCGTAGTAAGATTGACAAAAATTGATCCGAGGCTTGTGCACTTAATTCACCAGGAATGTTAAGCTTCCCATATCTACCCTATGTGGTCAAGTTAGACTTTCGCTCTTAGACAGCTTTTAATAGTCAAAGTTGTACCTGGAGGAAATGTATCTATGTATATCTATATGGAATTGAAATGAGATGGTAACTAGCAGTGGGAATGCAGCTCACTGATCGAAAGACCTTTTTTTTTTGTTGCATTTGGCAACCTCTTTCTTTCAGAGACACAATACAATTAATTAACATATTCTGGGGCGTGTTTTTGAGATTGGGAAGTGGTGGCCCCTTGTTGAGAAGAAAACACTTTAAATAAAAAAGTAACATTGTCTTGTCCAAATGGTAGTGGGAAAAGCAGAGTAGTATTGCTTATCCAGCCCAAGGATGCGGTTGATTTACTCCAATTTGCTTTAGCATATAACAAACCAGCTTTTCCTTTCCCACGCTTATATTAGATATATGTGTTTTGTTTATACAAACCCATTTAAAATAGCTCTGCATTTAAGAGGTTTGATGGGAAAGTCAGCATCTTGTTTCTCATATTTACTATGTAGTATAGATACCATTCCTGAATTGAAATCAAATAAATGTGACCTGTGACACAACACAGTATCACAATGCTGATCGCAACACAACAAACATGAAAAGAAGGCTATTAATTTATATGAAATGTTAATTTAGCAAATCCTACACAGAAATATGCCCATAGAAGTAACCCGAGACTTGGTCTTGGAGTGATGCTATGTACATGTATTTAATATAAATCCAATGAATTAATACATACCTCATAAAAATCCAAACTTTGAAACGAAGCATTCTTCTTTGAAGAAAAGCCCTGCGCTACATTTAAGTTGCATATAATCTACATTCCAGAGTTTACTAACCCAGGTTTTCAGGGCTTAATACGGTATTAATATTCAATATGGTTTGCTAGAAGTTTATTTCAGGTTCTTTTGTATCATACTGTAATTATCATTACTTTGACTTGACTAATATAAAAATGTGGTTAGCATTTAAATGCTTTTTTAATGTAGAGTATTATAAATTAACTGTCACATTTAACTTCTTTAACTTCTATCACTTAGGGAATGTTAAATCTTTAAAAGGAAATAATCACTGAGCTTAAAAACATCCTGTGCTAGGTTTCCTTTATTTAGAATTTCGGTTTGAGATTGTTCATTCAAAGAAAATCCCTTGTTTCATGTTTACTGTAAACCTCAGTCTGAAATTAACATTTAAATGCCAACACTAGCAACAGAAGCAGTACTTGAAAACCACCAATTTTATCCATTGCTGCTAGCTAAGTGGAATTTACCAAAGTCTCCAAAGGTGATAATACAATTAAAAGCAAGAAAATGAATGCAATAGTTGGTGGAATTATTTTCCCCTTTTTTGCAGTCTAAAGAACTACAAAATTTGTAAATACGTTCGCATAAAAGAAAATAGCACAACATATGAAGAAGCATGGTGTCCAGGAGATGCGCTGACATGACCTCCAATGCTGCTACCTGCACTTGCATGACATGTAAATATACAGAGCAACGCAAATTCCTGATCACCAAGTGACTACATGTTAAATGTTGAAACGTCTAAATTATTCAGTACATTGCATTTGGATAGGTGTTAAATACAGATTTCAGCAGTATATTAAAGAAGAGGAAGAGGAAAAAGAAAACTTTACTCTTTCTGGATATAATTTAAGAGTAAGCGTGTAAAGATACGTTTACTTTATTAATGTGGGTTCTGTAGACATGCTATATCCTTCATAACAGAACATGGATAGAAAGAATTTGTTGGCTCTAAGGCAGATTGCCATTTAAAATGCACTGCGTGCAAGGGTCAACACGTAAGAGTCGCATTTTATTTTGTGTAAAGTGACCATTTCAGTGCTGCCTTCCCCGAAATGAAGCCAATACCCATGTTTAGAAGGTATTTCAGTGAATGCTGTTAATGATTTAAAACCACATAAACAAAAGGCAGACAAGCATCAATGTATTTTAAATGGATAATCGAGAGATAGATCATTCTACCTATTGAATATCACTAAGCTACTGCAATTTTTCTGTTTTCAGTTGCATCTGTTTAGCTGCAGCATGTATCCTTTTGCACATAGGTAAAGATCACAGCTTTCTCAACAAAGACCCAATCTGAAAATGGAGTAAAAATTACTGTGAGAAGTTTGCTTTCTGGAAGGAAGTGAGTTTTCCTGCTCTACAGCTCCAAGTCCCAATACCAATTTATGTTTTCTAATATAGTATGTTTTTCATATGAAGTCTATGCTTTTTCTGTTATTTTTGGAAGATTCTTCTGATGATTATACACAACTGGTAATGTGGTTTTGTAAATTAAAGACTTTTTCTTGTTCAATGCTTTGTTTTATTCACTAAAATTACAATATGATTTTGCACATTTTAAGGAAAAAAGGTGACATTTAAACCAAGCATTCAAAAATCTTAGTTTTACTGTTACAACTGATTATTTTGTAGTAAAAATTTGTGACTAAGGTTTTATTTTTGTTTATGAAACTGAAGTGCTATTCACTCATCTATGCTAATGTTTTCTTGAGGAATGCCTTAAACTTTTAAAAACAATTTGCAATCGGAGAGTGTAATTTTCTTTCACTTACACATTCTGTTTGTGAAAGTATCTAAGAAAAATTGAAACACAGAATCTTCTTTTAAGTTTCTTATATTCTAACTTGGTTAGCTCCTAGATTTTGTAGGTTCCTTTAAGTGAATTGGATTTTCTCCATGCATTTAGATTAACAATAAAATATTCATTCTTGCTCACTGAATTATACTCCTTTCTAATTATTTTAATCTCTTATATATCACTGTAAGAAGGACAGCCTTCCTTTCTTAAAAAAAGAAAATTGGCCTTCTGTGTCATGTCAGTGCTTATTAAATACTATAGTCATAAGAACATATATGCTACAAGATTTTATGTTCAGATCCCATAGCTGTTATAGGCTTAGTGTTTGCAGTATTTATTTAGTGGTAATGCATTTCTTTTCCTATTTTGCATTTCAAAGGTCTTCTCTAAATGATTGTTTTACAGAACTATCAAGAGGTTATCTAAATTTTTCCATCAAGTATTACACAATACCATAAAGTGGTAGTCATGGAGTTTCTTCCAGTCCATGTACATTCTTTCTATAGAAAGAATTAAACAGAAATCTATAAGAAGAAAACAAATGTTTCATTAAATAATTGAATGTATTAGGCTTGATTGGATTTTAACCAAAGCAAAATTTCAGGCTGTTCAATACTGAGCTGGTGTGTTACATTGTGTGAGATTAGAATATTTTTATTTGAAAACTATACAGTAGGTTTATCACAAATATACCCTTGTTGCTATGGTGCAGCTTTAATCAAGTTGTTGCAAAGCAATTAGTTTTTTCTTTGGTGATGCTTCTTTATAAAACTAAAGATTGAGCTTTGAAATAGCTAACATTAAAAAAAATGCTTGGGAATTGATTGTACTAGTTGCTTTTCAAAGAAGAAATTGCAGGAAGACCTCAATGAATTAAAGAAAAAGAAGTGGTGAGAAAAATTTACAATTGTTTGTTACAAGTTTTACTAAATGTACAGATTCATCCAACAAAATATATTTAGTATATTTTCATTTTAAAAAGATATTTATTTTAATTTACCTGTCAGGGAAATAAAAGATAGATTTGCTGCTGTACTGTGACTTTTTTTTTTCTTTTTTTTTTCTTTTTTTTCAAATAAACGGGTTAGCAGAATCATTGAGAATGCTTTTTAAATTAGATGTCATTTTCTTGACAAGAATGAAGAAGGGCTGCGACTCTATATCTATCAGCTTCATATAATTTGTGGGTTTTTTTTAAACACCAGGATATATTAATTGCTTTATTTTCTTACAAAGTAATTGCTTGCACCTGCAATTTTCAGGGTATTTTTATGAGCTTTTAAAGTAATAAAAATAGTGTTTTAAGTGTGTTTAAAACAAATAGTTGTATGTTCAAATTTGTGTTCTTCAGTGTTGATAGGACATTTGGTGCAGGGTGGGGTTTTTTTGAGAGCAGTCTTTGATTTTACACAACTGAAACATACTACATTCCAGTCCCCTCCCCCTCCATTTTTTCACGTATCTTGAAAATTTCTAAACTCTTATGGCTATTTGGAGCATATATTTACAGATAAATGCTTAGAACGTGCCCCAAATGGCTGCAATAATCTCATGTTTGGTTGGGCCTTGCATGTAGGAAGCTACCTCCATGATTCCTTTTTGCCTGCCTGCCATTCTTCCTCTATTGAAATAATTTCACTTAAAACTTTCAAGGGGAGAAAAGAGCTTGACCTAAGATATCCCGCATACAAACTGCAGACTCAGATGTCTGCAGGGGGTAGAGTTCTGCACATCCCACTTCTCCCTTCCATGTAGCAGTTTGTTAACTAATAAAACATCTGCACTTTTATACAGGACTATGACAATGTATAAAATATAATCTGCATATGTGTAGGTCTAGCTAGTGCTGTGTCCAGGAATGTACACAATTCAGTAGTGATTTGTACAGATACCAGCTAAGCTGCTCTTGCAAAATCATTGTGAAAAATACAGCCCCCACACAAATTCTGCTTCTCCGCCTTTTAGCATGATAATGAAGATGAATCAATGATATCTTCCTTGCCCAACACAAAATAAAACAAACAAACAAACAAATAAACACATGCTAGGCTTGAGGCAAGTGAGTGGCCAGAATTTTGCAAGGCTGCATTTAATTTCTCTATGCTCCTAACACTCACCACAATTAGTTCCTTCTGCTACAGGCATACCTGCTTACAATGGAGAATTGAATAGGCTGAGATTTTCCTCTCTGGTGACCACCTCAGCTCGCTCCCCTCAGTTTTTTTTCCTTCTCCTCCCTCCCCGTCCCCCCCCTTTTAATTAAGAGAGACAAGAGAATTACAGAATTGTTTTACTAAAAAAGAAACCCCAAGTGCCCAACTTCTAGAAAGACATGTCCACCTCTGAGTAAAAGTAGAGAGCAGCTCTATTGAAGAACATTTGTTTTTGGGTGTCTGCGGCCTCCCTGGTTTCTCTATTTGTCAGATCTCCCGTTCAGCATCACTTTCGCTGCCGTGGCCGGAATAGCCAGGCAGCGCTGCATCCACGCCATGAGTTTTGAAGGAAGAGGAAAGAGCGGTATTAATAATGCATTAGCTTTGCAGCCCCATAGCAGGGAAAATAAACAAAATAGTAAAAGTTGCGGTGAGGGCAGGCAAGTGGCGTAATAGAGAGAACGCATTAGTCCTGCAGGCACACCGAGGGGATATAAACAGGATAATAAAAGTTGGGAGCGGGAATGCATTAGTCCTGCAGTCACATCAGGGGGAAAATAAACAAGATAGTAAAAATGATTTGGGGGGGGTGAAGGTCTTCTCTA
>VXAZ01000610.1:526330-558093 GCA_013399875.1 Gymnorhina tibicen
CGCCGTGCCCGCCCGCGGAGCCGCGTCCGCCTTAGGAGCCGCCGCCGCCGCGGCCCAACCGACACAGCCTGGCCGGTTGGTCGGGCGGGGGCGAGACGAGGCGCTCAGCCGGCGGTCATGGGCCCCGAAGCGCTGCCGCGGCGGCGGTGGCGGCGGCTGCGGCTGAGTGACTGAGGGGAGACCCCGCCGGGGGAGGGGGCAGGCGGAGGGCGAGGCGCGTGTGGCGTGCGCGGTGTTGACGACGGTGTTTTTAACCCTTAGATGGTCTCCAGCGAGCCGCTGCTGCTGCCGGTGTCACTGGAGGGCGAGTTCTCCAGTAGCATGAAGGAGATGATCGGCGGCTGCTGCGTATGCTCCGACGAGCGGGGCTGGGCCGAGAACCCGCTCGTCTACTGCGACGGGCACGGCTGCAATGTCGCAGTGCATCAAGGTGAGCGGGCAGGCGAGGGCAGCGCACCCGCTCCGGCCTCCAGCCTCGCCACTTCCTCCTTGGTGCTCCCTGTTTTCTTCCCTTGGGCCTGCTTTCTTCCCCCCGCCACCCCCCGGCCGTTTTTCTCCCCTTCTTTCCCTCGCCCTCCCAGCTCCTTCTTTTTACCCATGAAGCCTGTTTCCCTGTTTCTAAGGCCACGTGCTTTCTGGTTTGACTTGCTCTGTCATCTTCTGTCCTACCAGTCTGTCTGTCTTTTCCCTCACATGAGACTTACTGTATTATGTTCTCCCACGTCATGGCTGTGAGAAAGGAAGAACTCACCTTTCCAATTTTTTCCCCTTCCCTCTTCTCCTGTATGTTTTCTGTGTCTATGCTTCCCAGTCTGCTTTTGCACTTTGTTAACAACCTCAGCTGCAATGTTCCAAAGACTGTCTAAAATTGCTTTCGGTCTTTGCAGAACTTGTTACTATACTCTGTTCTGGTAATTACTGCTGTATTTCTTCCTCCCCCTTCTCGATCCCCGTTGTCCCTGCCTTTCCCAAGTTTGAAAAAGTTATTTGAGGGGCAGCCAGGAGACAAGAAGCGTTTAGGATTGGAAGAGAGGGGTGCGTAGGAAAGACCTAGCTGTCATGTGATTTCTATCTCTGCCTGCCTTTCCTTGAATGTCATTTGGCTGATGTTTCCTGGTAGATGAAGAGACTTCCTGTTGTGGTTCTGCAGGGGGAGGGTGCTGTTTGGAATGGCTGGATGCTGGATATGTTTGGCTTAGTGGAGGGTGGTTGGTTGGTTTCCAGCTCAGTTCAGGAGCTGGCATGTTCCCTCTGTGTGATTGTTTTGTTTCTGTCAGTGGGTTGACCCTTCGTGTGAGAGCATAGGAAGAGACGACTCTGCTGCTTACATTGTAAGAAAGGAAGTGATCGTAGCTTTTGCTTTATGGTAGCAGAAATAAGGAATAAGAGGGTAGTTTTTCTGCACCCTCTCCTAAGCAGTCTTACGAACTCCGTGACTGGCTTTTTGTCTGCTTACAGGTGGTGGACAAATTGGAGGAGACAGACAATCCTAAATCCAATTCATTAATCTGAATGCCTAGTGTATGTGAAAATACTACTGATGTGTGTCTCATGCTTGGTCTTAAATTGTGCTGAAGATGATATAATATAGTAACTAGTTGTTCCAAATATTTGCTCCCTTGTAAATTGACAAATAGTGAGAAATAATAGTAATTTAAGGAGATATGCAAAAGAATTTAGTTATTTCTGTTAACATTGGATTGAACACAGAGGGGAGCTGACAGGATCTCTGAAATTAATCTGGTTTTGAATTGGTTTTCTGTTGTCTTAAGAGCTGAGTAATGTTAACCAGTAGGTTGACTGCTCTTGTGGAATCTTAGGCTCATGAAGAAGAACACTAAAACATGAATACTTTTGGAAGTCATACCTGAAACAGCTATTAATTTTGCATTATCTTGGAATTTTCCTTTGTATCTAGAGCTTTGCTGATATTTTCAGTGAAAGAGTTGGATGATAGCAGCAATTGGAGCTGAAATAGCAGGAACAAAAGTCAGTTATAGAAAGTATACCTGGTATAGAGAGACACACTTCAGTAGGTAGGAGAAAATGAACTTTTTTTTCTTGAAGTCATAGCCAAACCTGAACTGGAATCTGTCAGGAGGTATGCAAAGTACTGCTTGGTCTAAATCAAGAAGCTGTTGTAGAGATATTAAGAAAAGAAGAACTCCATGTTTTGATTTACTGTACCATTGATGCTTTACACTTTGGATTTGATTCGTCATGCGAACAAAGGTGGTAGGGGAGGCATGTCCACTCTTTTTGTCACCTTTCTGTAGTAAATGTAGTAGTCCTCATGGTTGAAGCTGATGGTCTGTATTTGAAGTACAAACAGCAGTATTACCCATAAAGCTTTATTAACTGCTTTGGTTTTGTTATTATAATTATTTTTAGTTCAGAGGAAGCTTCTTTTCAATTGTTAAGCCATTGGCAAGTTGTGAAGGACAAGATCTCTTCATGTGTTTAAAGAAGCTTTGCATAGTAGTGGAAGTATAAAGGAAAGGAAGCCCTGAAACTCTGTAAACAGTATCACGATATATCAGAGCACAAACCTGGGATGGACTCTTCCAGGCTCTAGGTGTACTCTGTTACCTTGGCAGATACGGAAGTACTTCACTTCAATTTTGGTCTTTGCCCAACTCGTGTTGCCTTTGGATCTCCTTGCCAGCCCTGTCTCTGAATTGCACTTTATACTTGTTTCTTACTCTGCATTGTCACTTGCTAACTTACATGTATGATTGCACATTTAAAATCTTCCTCTTAATATCTAAAGAGAAATTCAGAGTCCCCCCCCCCTTCTGTGGCTAATATAGATGCAACAAAAACAAGATTTTTTTTCTCATATTGAAGAATTTTATTGTACAGTAGAATGGGCTTATCAGAATAGTTTGGCCTGCAGGTACTTGAATAAAGTATTTGAAATTCTGACAACTGATCTTAATATGACTATGTCTGTGTATATAATAGGAAATTATTTCATTGACTTGCCTTCATGGAAATACAGCTGTATTAGCCAGATGTTTTTATAGTACTATTGCATTACTATTTTTCATCTCCAAGCTATCACAAAATCAATATATTTGTATAGTAACTACAAGTTACTAATTTAAATTAATACTTTCTTCTACTTATACACTTAAACCTGATTTTTGTATTTAAGTAACATATGATTGTTGAGAATTGAGTCTGATATCATATCTTTAATACTTTGGGATTATCTTTAAACAAAATGTTTGGCTTTTTGGTTCTTTGTTATTTGCTACACCCATACAAATATTAGAATATACTCACAGCACTTGTGTTCTGGTATTTTCATTCTCTCCGTAGTTCTTAAGGTTGCTTGATGTGTGCATTTCAAACATGAGCAGTATTACCAAATTGCTAAACTCTTTTTTTTTTTGTGCAATTTCGTACCAAACACTTGGGGTTGCTTTTATATACTATAAAAATATAGATGACTGTCTTGCAGATAAATCTGCACATCTGAAAATCTCTTTTCTAAGGGTTTATGTTGTAGCCTGGCTCAAGTTGCACCTAATCCAAGCCCTGATGCTCAGTTCAGTTTGTATTTACAGCTCTGTGAATTTTCTGGGGTAAAAAACAAATTTTGTTCAGTTCACGATGGATTTTCTGCTTAAGACCAGTTATTTTACTTATAAAAACAAGAAAACTGGATAGTAAGTGTATGAATAAATGTCTTATGAAGATCTCAGATTTGTTAGTTACTTTTAGTTTTCCCTTAAGAAAGACCTCACAATAACAAGCATCTGTCACTTATAGTGAAGTGTCTCACCTGTTTTGCAGGTAAATAAATAACTAAACAGGTCACATATGAAATATTGCTGCTTTTGAGTGGTTATGTTACTTTCCAGGCTAATGTGTTTTTTTTTTTTTAATTTAACAAATTCTGCATAATTTTTAAAATGTAAGTTTGTTGTACTTAATTTTTTGTATTTTTGTGATACGATTTCATGTGCAGTGTATGGATGTCAATTTGACTTTCTTGGTAATTAAAATGATGTGAGATCTACTAATAGTAAGCGCTTTTTATAACATATTATAGTATTGTAGTGCTATTTATGTTCGCTGAAATATTTTGTCTTGTTCAAAACAGCTTGCTATGGAATTGTTCAAGTACCCACTGGACCGTGGTTTTGCAGAAAGTGTGAATCTCAGGAAAGAGCAGCCAGAGTGGTACGTGTTTTGTTTATTAAGTAATGCTAGTTATAATCCTTGTGTGGATAATATTTACCCAAGTGTTACAGTAACAGTAGAAAAGAACTTTGCTTTCTGTTGTAATTCACCTAAATGCTGTTCTGAAAGACGGTTTGTCGTCTTATTTTTTTAAAGTGGAAATATGTAACTGTCTCTGAAGTATTCTGACACTTTCAGGGTATGGGTTTTTTATTTATTAGGTGATGGGGTTTTTTTTAGTTTGATGGGGGTGGTTTTTTGCTTGTTTGTTTTAGTTTGATTTTTGGTTTTGGGTTTGGGTTCTGTTTCTTTCTTTTTTCCCATTTTTTTCTCCATGGTGTAGGTTTTGGTTAATTTTGTCAGTTTAACACTTATATAGTTAGGTACAGGAAGTAAATAAAATCTGTGTCCAATTTTCTTTTACAGCAACTTTAGGTTGCCAGTTAAAACCTTCAGTCTAGGAACGCTCCCAATAAGTAGTGTTGTTAATTTCGAGAATGAATACTTACTTGGAATGGGATACTTAGAACTGAAGAAGTATTTTCTTTCTGTTTTTTTAAAATTTATTTTATGGTAAATATTGGAGATTCAGATAATGCTTTTCTTTTTTTTTTACCATGGTTACATGAGTAAAATTGTTTTGGTCATACTTGTTTGTTGTTGGATGAAACTGGGTGATGTCAGGCATTTTTAGAAAAAGACAATCACGTTTCTCCCTACTTGGCACTTTTTAGTTTGTCTTCCAGCAAAAGATAAACTGAGAGAAGTGAGAGTATTTAGAAAGATTAAGCTGTTCCTTTGCCTCTGAAAAAAAATTTCATTGGAAGAGAAGGTGGTGCAGCATCTTAGAGCAGTGTGTAAACTGTTTCTAACCTTCATCTCTAAAAACAAATGAGCAATCAGAGACCAAATTTTCAGTTACTGTCAGTGACTATCAGCATGTTTACATGACCTGTTTGCTGTACCTATTTCCTTTTCTAATATGAAGTGCTGTAGAAATGGTGGCAAGACTAACTGTTCAATGAATTTTTGGCACAGGTCTAAAGAATCTCATTCCTCTACTTTTCCCCACTTTTTGCCATTAATATTTTCATAATGCCCAGGGTAATTAAGACTTAGTTCTTCCAAAGCAGACCTATTGATGGGAGCAAGAAGGGATTGATTTTTGTATGCTCTTCAAGTATTTGTCAATAGAAAATCAAAATCCTTTCTAAAGAAAGGCTGTTTCTTTTCCTGGGGAGACCATCAGATGTGTAAAGTTTTAAGAGTAGCATTTTTTAATGTTGCTGAGTTTGATGTGTACAGGTTGAGAGCAAAGTTAAAAGTACAGAGGAGAGGGAAAGATGGCTGGTGGCTATAAGAGGATTTTCCAACAGTATGGTAGGGAATCCTCATCATGGTTTAGGATATAGTTAATCCTGGCTTCTCGTGACACAAGGAATGAAAGAGAACTGTCCAGAGTTCTATAATAAACAATGTCTGACTGCATTATGATAATTTCTTGAATTTACCAAGAGAATAGCTTTGATAGATTACTTTACTCTGCTGTTTGAAGTGAAGAAGGAATAGTGATAAACTTAACTGCATTCTCTTGCTGGTGTATTCTGTTCTTGTTTCTACAGTGTCTGTTCAGTTCGACAGGTTGATTACTGATTTTGTTTCGGAAAAAAAAAATCCCGTTTGTAATGTATTGTAGGTTTAAGTGGTTCTCAGGTGAAACCAATTGCCTGTGAGATAAAACAGCTGAAGTTTTAGCAACTACTTGTATGTTACTGAGTGAGAAACATGGTGGCTGTATCTGAGGTGTCTTAGAGCAGCTCTTGACATTCAGAAACTAAACTCCAGCCCTGCCCTCAGTATGGAAACTGGAACTTTACAGTAAGCAGTTTACCAGACCCAGAAGTTTTAACATACTTGTTTATAAAAGTGTCATCACTGTATGAGACTGAAACTCTAGTTTTTCTCTTGGCCTTTTTGCCTGTAAACAAAACCAGAATTAAATTAGCCGTATTACATTGACTATGCTTCTGCTTACTTTTAATCTTTAAAAAGACTTCAGTATTGCGCTCAAGGCGTATTTTTGCATGCTGATGCTGTGTTGTGTGGTTTTGGGGTGTGTGTTTCTTGGTTGATTTTTTTTTTAAGCTTCAGTTGCTGGGCAAATAAATTCATTCTGATAAGCAACTGCAGTTAATTGCTCACACTAAAGTTAGTCTTGCTTTAACAATGAAAAAAAGATGGACTAACTTGGAAGCGCATAATGTAGGTTGGTGGGTCACCAGAGAAGGTCACTTAACAGCAGACCAGGACAGTTGGTTTCCCTTTTACTATCAAGTGTTATACACTGATGTATACTGTGTTCCCTTTCTTTTGTGTGCTGCCTCTAGGCTGGTACATACTGGGTGGGAGTGAAAGTAGTGGCTGGTTGACTTCTGTGGGTTTGTTGGTGAGCTGAGAGCCAGTGTCTTGGCTGTTGAATGGTCATTTACTAGTTGGAAAGCACTGCTCCGTGCTGGACAAGTCATACTGAATTTTGGTTTCAGCAGGGTCATGTTTTTCTCTGTGTGTGAAAGAACCTGTGACTTTCCATAAACCTGAACTGTTTACATAAAGGATATATTGAGGTGACTAGTAATTATTTGACTTACTTTATAATCATGCTTATGTAGTACGTAATTGAAGATTGTAATCCCGGTACGCACATTTTACAATCACTGTGTAAGTTTTTAACTGTTGCTTGAAAAATCTTAGTTTTCTGTAAATCCGCTTATTCATCTTAGCTGACTTATGGTGAGCTGGGAATGCAAGTTTCTTCAAGATAGGTGGTGACTGCTCCCAGCTTTGCCTGTGTCAGCACCAGCTGTTACTACCCTGTGTAGTGGGCCCTTTTGATGTCTTCAGATCTACCTGAACTTCTGAGTCAAAAAGCAGGGCAAATACATATTGATGTAGAAAAGATTAATTTTGGGGTCTATGTGAGGTTGTATATATATGGAATACTACATAAGGGACTTTGGGTCCTGGCTTGAGAAACTGCACGGTGCATTTATATTGTCCAAGGGCTGATAGTTCTGGTACCCAAAGAGAGACTGGAGAACTAAGCTTAGGATTTGTAGCACAACTGTTGTTCAACAAGACTTTTTCCCCCATAATCCTGTTATGTGTCAAACATCTTCCTTGATGATCTTACGTTAAGAATAATTTAAATATAATATATAGTGGGGTAAAAATAGATACTCTGTTTGTGGTTTACTACAAGCTACTACTCTTCATACTCCTCATGAAGGAGCTGCAGTAATCTGTGTGGTAGAGATACCAGGCAACAGGGAGGAGTTCACCGTTTGCACAGGTAGCTTGATCAGGCTTTCTAGCTATGCATAGGTCCGGCTATGCTGTTCCTTGTGAATCCAACTTGATTAAGAGAGACCAGGAGATCTCAATACTGAACTTCAGTGTTAAGAATTACAGGAGGTTTTACTACCTCAAAGCACAGCTCATATAGTAAATGTGAGGAGCTCAGATGCTAAATGTGAGGTTGGATTGCTTGCATTGCAGGTGTATCATTATGCCGTTGATCTGTTTCACTGGAATATGAATATTGTAAGCCTGTCCTTGCATCTGGAAAAATCAGTTTGGACTTGGTACAAATTACTCTAATGTCGTAACAGTGGTGTTTTTTTCACTTGGCATTTCTGTGTTAGTTTTTTTTGGTGGGGTGGCTTATGAATTTAAATGCAGTTGTGGTCCAGAACTAAGTCAGCACATTTGTGTGACACTACAGCTTGTCTAATAAGCCACCTGGATTTTAGTCCTGGGGAATACGCTGAGGGGGCTGTGACTCCCTGTGGAGCTAGCCACATAAGACTTGAGATAGCGTCCATCTGGATCTCAGCTCAATCTGGCATAACTGGAGTCTCTGTGCTTGCGTATGTGTTTCTTGGAACTTGGTGTAGAGACAAAAAGACTGTCATTGCAGAGTAAGTTTAGATCATACAGTACTCAGTACTTAACGGTTCAGAGCAGTAGAAATGCAGTTATACTGTTTACCCAGTTCAGGTACATTGTGTGCTCATAATGATAGATTCCTGCTGGTTATTCTGCCAGACCTGAGATGCACCTGCATCTGCTGCACAGATCGTCCAAAGTCTGAACGTTTGAATTTTAAATGTTTTTAAAAAATTGTTAATATAACAAAAATTGGAGCTCTCTCCAAATTCTCTTTTTAAAATATGTTTCTTCACAAATTTTTTTTGTAGAGTTGCTCATAAGAATTGTTTGATGTATCCGTATTTTTACACATCACCCCCAGCATTTATGTAGTATAAAGTGAGCGTAGGTGCGGTATTACTTGCCTTTTGCCTAAACAGAAAGAGGCAAAGAAGGAGGAACTAGGAATGCAGCCTTTCAATATGCAGACAGATTTGTGATCAGAGCTCTGACACTTATGGCTCAACAGGGTGCCTGCAGGTGAGTGGGAGCTCTGTACTTACTACACCTATATCTGTAAACTAGAATGAATGTTGATAAATATGGTCACAATACAAGTGAACTAAACTTTATTTTAGAAGAAGAAAACTCGCTGGGTTTTTTTTTCTTCAATTTGAAATACTGTCCACCAGTAAGGACTAATATACTCCACAGTTTCTTTGAAGATAGCTCTTGAAATAATTGTTAAAGAAATGTTGACATGAATGTTTCTTTAATGTGTATCCATATTTTTCCTTAAAGGACACTTTATATACGGATATTAGTACATTTAAGAATATTGTAACAAACATTACTAGAAGAATTGCTTTAGTTTTGAGCACACTACAGAAAAATTGACGTGTGCTTTTGTTACTCATCTGGCTTTTATGAATGACTGTACAGTCTAGAAGGCATTGAATATTAGTTTGTAGCTGGATATCTTGAATAAAAAGTCTTCCTAAAGATACTTAAGTAGAACATATTGTATTGTGTTTGTGAGACAAGGTTTTGTTACTAAGGGGGCTACAGGAGGGATTTGTCTGAGAAGCTGCCAGAAACATCCCCTGTGTCTGACAGAGCCAATGCCAGGAGGCTCCAGAACAGACCTGCTGCTGGCCAAGGCTGAGCCAATCGGCAACTGTGGCAGTGCCCCTGAGATAACGTATTTAAGAACAGGTAAAAAACCCCTGCTCACTAGAAACTGCAGCTGGAGAGAGGAGAGCGAATGTATGAGAGAAGACAACTCTGCAGACACCAAGGTCAGTGAAGAAGGAGGGAGAGGAGGTGCTCCAGGTGCTGGAGTGGAGATTTCCCTGCAGCTGGTGCTGAAGACTCTGGGAAGGCAGGCTGTCCTCCTGCAGTGCATGAAAGCCAACCAGGGAGCAGAGATCCACGTGCAGCCTGTGGAGGACCCTGTGCTGGAGCAGGTAGATGCACCTGAAGAAGGCTGTGACCCCATGGGAAGCCCATGCTAGATCAGGCTCCTGGCAGGACCTGTGGACCTGTGTAGAGGGAGGCCCATGCTGGAGCAGGTTTGCTGGCGGCACTTGTGACCTATGGGGATTCCATACTGGAGCAGTCTTCCTATGGGACTGCTCCTCATGGAAGGGAGGCATGCTGGAGCAGTTTGTGAAGAACTGGAGCCCGTGAGAAAGACTTATGTTGGAGAAGTTGGTGGACGACTGTCCCCTGTGGGAGGGTTCCCATGCTGGAGCAGGGGAAGAGTGTGAGGATTTCTACCCCTGAGGAGGAAGAGAAAACAGTGTGTGATGAACTTACCACAGCCCCTATTCCCTTGTGCTGTTGGGTGGGAGGAGGTAGTGGAAATGGGGGGTGAAGTTGAACCTTGGAAGAATTGAGGGGTTGGGAGAAGGTATTTTAAGATTCAGTATTTATTTTCTCATTATCCTACTCTGACTTGCTTGGTAATAAATTAATTTTTCCCCAAGCTGAATCTGCTTTACCCGTGATGGTAACTGTTGAGTGATCTCTCCCTGTCTTTATGTTGACCTAAGAGCCTTTTCTTCAATTTCTCTCCCCTGTCCAGCTGAGGAGGGGAGTGACAGAGAACTTTGGTGGGCACCTAGTATCCAGCCAGGATCAATTCACCATGGTGTGTCTTGGTGCCATAGATGGGGCACAAGGAAGTCAAGATAAGGAGAGTAATTGGGAGAGGTAGCAGGCAAAACTCAGATTGAACAGAATTAGAAAAGCGGAATGATTGTGGAGACTTTGTGTTCTGATTGTGGTGAAGGTGAGAAATTTTTATTTTGATTCTGTTGATTGAGTGATACGTGTTCTGTTACATAGATGTGTGAGTGTTGTTTGCTTTGCATTTCATGAGTATGAGAAAATATTTTTTCCTGTGCACATTTTGTTGGTGTATGTAGTGAGTATAGACAATAATGTTATTGTACTGCAACTCAAAAGATGACAGAATTGCTTAGCATTGCAGTGTCTGGTCATCAAGGTTAGGAGTACAAGAAGTGCAGAAGGTGCTGCAGAAGTGCAGTATAGTTTCTGTGTACTTCCCTCATGTATCAAAGTGGGAGTATTAATGCCATTTCTGATTGTGCTTCCTTCATGCTTTTATTTTTCCTTTTTTTTTGCGTGCTGCATTTTCCCCTGCTTGTGTGCATACTTATTACTTGGTTTCTAAGTACACAGATGAGTTCATAAACTTAAATGAAGCACTTCCCTACAGCAGAGAAAAGTTCTACTACTTTTCTTTTAAATTTTGATTAGCTACAGTTTACTGAAATGTTCATGTAATTTGTGCAGTAATTTATGATTACATTATGCAAATTATGGTTACATAGAGTATTCAGGTTTTAAAAGTGTTACATCACTCAAGTACTACCTGATCAAAAATTTTTTAACATAGATGTCAATGTAAAAGGTACTTCAGTAAATAGTCTAAAGGTTCTGTGGCAAAATTACTACCCAAAGCAAGACTAGAACAAAACATTTTCCATTACAGGAATTGCATGATCCTTATGTGGAAATGTTTTATGATTGTTTGTTTCATTGTATTCACTGGCAGAAGTCTCTAAAGTAAGCAAGGAGTTCTTCAACTTGTGAGAAGCCTTACTTAAAACTGATGCTAACATTTTATAGCTAGGAATTTTTAGGATAAAGCTGTGGTGTGTTGCAGAAGAACATTGAAGTGAACCATTGCATACTGTATTTTCTTCATGTAGATTTAATTGGGTCAGTAGCATACTTTCAGGCTGATAACAAAAGCTTGGATGTTTAGTTGGAAATGCAGCCAAATGTGACAGGCATTTCTCATAACCTTCTGATGCTTTCCATTAAAGATCAATGTATGAGTCTTAAACATTATATATGTTTATAATTTGTATTTTTGCAACATTTGTTAAGTAACAGGGCTTACTAGTCTTAAATATGTAGTGGGAGATTTATGGTTTTGGACTTCAGAAGCTGGAGTAGCCAAATCACAACACACGTGTTGTGTCATCGCTATGTTATATTGTACTTTACGTTGTCTCACTTCTGGTTACCTTACATACACTGAGTGAAAGTATGACTAAATGTTACCTGTAGTACTTACTGAGTGGATGGTCTTGGAAGAATGTTGATTTGCATGTTGAGTGCCTCTAATCTTCTTGTCATAGTCTACAAATTTATTATCTAAAGTAGATGTTTTTGACAGAGGTAACTGAATCTGCATATATTTTTTTCCGATGCATTGATAAAAAGAACTAAGTTGAGTCTCTTTGATTTATCCAGGTATAAACCCCAAAATGCTTCAGGTAGTCAGTCTGTTTTTCTTTTACCTGTCAACTGTCTGCTTTAAAAAAAAGTTCTTTCCTTCTCCTGGGACAGATGACTGAATAGAGATGGGGCAGAGATTTGGCAAATTTGTCAGCATCAAGAAATAGTTATTTGAAGATGAAGATGACTTAATTTCTTAAGATGTCAAGTTGCAGAACATAGCACTTTGGAAGAGAAGTACTGACAGCGTGCATTCGTTTGCTCTATTAGTGATGTCAGCCAGTTGGGGATTCGTGGATGTGGCAGAAGATACTTTGATTCCTCTTGGTTCTCCGTTGTGGTTTATGAACACTGGAGTCTGGTGTGAATCATAGGTTGGAAACATTGCAACTTTAATTTGCTTCTTTTTGAATATTTGATTGAAAAATTGTGTAGTTAGCTCCTTGCTGACTTCTGCTTCAAATCCTGGCACGGTTGCAAGCTTTTATTTATAGAGCCATTTAGATCAAAATAGTGAAGGTGGGTATTTTGTGAGTTTGTAAGTTTATAAGGTCTTAAGATACTGTAGGTTGAGACTATTGATAAAGTATATTGCTATCCCACTGTAGTTTAGAAACTGATAATAAGAAAGTGTGGATTTGGTTTTGTAGATAGCAGCCTCTTCTTTGGCTGGGCCACATGTTCCTAAAGCAGCTCATCCTTTTTGTTGTATTGAGCAGGGGAAAAATGAACTTTTGACTCTGGCAAGTATTACGAAGCATGGATGTTAAAGCAGAAATAAACACTAATGGGAATTTTCATAGTACCTAACTGGTTTTAAAGAAAAAGAAGAAATCATCAGTAAAATAGCAGAGTAAAAACATTTGATATGAATAGATAGCCTAAGTTTGGTGTGAGTACAGGTTCAGTAATTTTCAGTAGCTGCTGGAAATGCTTGTGAGTTTTACTGGACTTTCTGGAGACTTCAAGGGCTGAGATCTTCCCTGGTTAATCTTTGTATGTTGGCATTAGTGATCTTGCTTCATAGAAGATGGCTTGAAGTAGTGAATGGAAAGATGAGATTGTCACTGCATTCTGGGATAGGCTGATGGCTGGAGTAGGCTGTTGCCAGCAGATGTAAATGTGGTCAGTCTGGTGCACATCCTGTTGCTGGGTCTGTTCTTGTGCTAACTGCGTGTAAATTCACATCTATTGGTAGAATTTATGTGAAGATCTAAATTTCCAGATAAAAATGTCTTGGCAGCAGTATACTGGTTTGCACCGCTCTGCAAATTGTCTGTGGGTTTTTCTTTTTGTTGTCTAGCCTTGCAAAAACTGTTCCTTTGTAGGCTCTGAGATACTTGTTTTTCTGTAGATAGCCTCCAATTAGCTAAATTTGAGTTAGGTTTTCTATTATGTATAATCTAGTTATCTGTGGTTATTTTCAATTAGCACACTTTTATTGAAGTATCTTTAGAATATGGTGTCTCTTACAGATGGAGCTATATTTACATTGGTTGTTTGGTACCATATTTTTCTGAATCTAACACAGATTAATCATTAAAATTACCCCAAATTTTACAGGTTTATTAGGGGGAAAAGAGAATTTTTCCTATTTTCAGTGCTTTCATTCCAATGTACGTGTTATTTTTTTACTTTTTTTTCCTATTGAAGAAAACACACTAGGGTAAGAGGAATGTGGAAAATGTAAAAGGAGATTAGAAAAGATAGGATTCTTTCCCGTGGAGAAAATGAAATACTAATTTCAGATCCTTTAGGGGAGAAGGAAAATAAATAACAAGAACGTTTTGAGCTTAGAAGATAATTTTTCTTCGAAATAAGTGAATAAACTTGAAATAGTTAT
The DNA here is from genome assembly GCA_013399875.1 of Gymnorhina tibicen. Taxonomy (NCBI): domain Eukaryota; kingdom Metazoa; phylum Chordata; class Aves; order Passeriformes; family Artamidae; genus Gymnorhina; species Gymnorhina tibicen. The sequence continues at coordinate 540,066 of VXAZ01000610.1, forward strand.
GTATAGGTTGGATGATGTATGTACAGCATTGGCATAACTGAAACTCCAGACGTGATTTTTAATAAACTTCGTGTTCAGAGCTGTTTTCTAGATGGTCTTTTTTTCTCAGAATATTTATGTTTTTGACAGCAATAGGTATGTGTCAACCAGCATTAAATTGTTTTGCATTAACTAAAATAACTACCCTTATCAAGATCTTTACCCTCATAAACCAGTTTTTAAATCCATACTAAGATATGATTAGGGTATTATTATTATATTATTAAGGTATTATTAGAAGTAGAAGTATGTAAGACTACCTAGCATATTTGAAGTCTGTAGGATTGGGAAAGATCATCTTAGGTATAATAAAGAATATTAGAGGTGACTTCTAGAGGTGTCCTTTTTTTTTGGTAACACCCAAGAGTGAGACAAAATGGTCTGGAATACTGGTGAAGGCAGGTGAAGCTGTACCACAGAATTTGGGACATGAGTATCTGGACACGGTCAGCTGTGCTGCAGGCTTTTGCGGCCACTGATAAATGGGAGTCAGGGCTGCTAAGAGCATCATGGTCTGCCAGCTGGAAAGCTATCGATTAGAAACTAATCCTCTGATCAGCTGCTTTGCTTACCTTTGTAAATCTGTCCATGTACTTTGGGAAAGTGTGTTGAGTTAGTGCATTTTGATATACACAGAAATACCCAGTAGCGTGGTGTGCTGTAAAATAGATGTATTAGAAAGCAAATTCAGAAGTAAAGCAATAAAAGGATTTCTGCTTGGCAGTTGACTCTTTCCTCCTAGGTTAATTTAAAAAAAGACATAAAAATTTGAAGGATTCATAGAATCATCGTATGGTTAAGGTTGGAAAAAAACCCTTAAGATCATTGAATCCAAGTGTTAACCTAGCCACCACCATGTTCACCACTAAACCATGTCTCTAAGCGCCACATCCGCATGCCTTTTGAACACTTACATGGATGGTGATTTTGCCACTTTCCTGGGCAGCCTGCTCCAATGCCTGACCACCCTTGCAGTGAAGAAAATTTTCCTGATATCCAGTCTAAACCTCCTCTGGTGCAACTTGAGGTAATTCCTCTTGTCCTGTCATTTGTTGCCTGGGAGAAGAGACCAACACTCACGTTGCTACATGCCTCTTTCAGAGAGCCAGAGATGTGGAGTTGTAGATAAGCTATTCCCTGAGCCTCCTTTTCTCCAGGCTGAACAACCCCATCTCCCTCAGCTGCTCCTCATCAGGCTTGTGCTCCAGACCTTTCACCAGCTCCATTGCCCTTCCCCAGCACCTCAATGTCCTTCTTGTAGTGAGGGGCCCAGACCGGGACCCAGGATTTGAGGTGTGGCCTCACCAGTGCCCCATAAAGGGGGATGGTCACTGCCCTGGTCCTGCTGGCCACACTATTGCTGATCCAGGCCAGGATGCCATTGGCCTTCTTGGCCACCTGGGCACTCACTGGCTCGCGTTCAGCTGCTGTTGACCAGCACTCCCAGGTCCTTTTCCAACTTGCATCTTTCCAGCCGCTCTGTCCCCAGCCTGTAGCACTGCAGGGGTTGTTGTGACCCAAGGGCAGGACCGGGCACTTGGCCTTGTTGAACCTCAGACCTCTGGCCTCTCCCCATCAATCCAGCCTGTCCTGATCCCCCTGCAGAGCCTTCCTGCCCTCCAGCAGATCAACACTCCCACCCAACTCAGTGTGTCTGCAAACTGACTGAGGGTGCCCTCAATCCCCTCATCTGGATCATTGATAAAGCTATTAAACAGAACTGATCCCAACACTGAGCCCTGGGGAGCACCACTGGTGACCGGCCACCAGCTGGATGTAATTCCATTCACCGACACCCTCTGGGCCTGGCCATCCTGACAGTTTTATACCCATCCAACAGAGCCACGAGCAGCCAGTTTCTGCAGGAGATGCTGTGGGAAATGGTGTCAAAGTCTTTAATAAAGTTTGGGTAGACACATCCACAGCCTTTCTCTCATCCACAAGGTGAGTCACCTTGTCACAAGAGGAGATCAGGTTGGTCAGTCAGGACCTGCCCATGCTGGCTGGGCCTGATTTCCCTGGTTGTTCAGCATATGCCCCATGATGGCACTCAAGGTGATCTGCTTCATGACCTCCCCAGCACTGAGGTCAGGATGATAATCCTACAATTCCCTGGATCTTCCTTTCAGCCTTTCTTGTAGATAGATATCTCAGTTGCTACTCTCCAGTCAACTGGGACCTCCCTGGTTGCCAGGGCTGCTGGTAAATGGTTGAAAGTGAGTTGGCAAGCTCTTCTGCCAGCTCCCTCAGTACCCTTGGGTGGATTCCATCCAACCCCATAGACTTGTGGCTGTCTAAGTGGCATAGCAGGTCACTGACAATTTTCTTCCTGAATTATGGAGACTCCATTCAGCTGCCCTCTTCTGTCTTCCAGCTCATGTTTTCACTAAATGTGAACTAAAATTTGCAACAAGTGGATTTAACCATTCTTCTGTTTGATTAATGATTAACAGGAGCAGCTGAATAAAATGTTTTGTCTTGATGAGTTTTAACTCCTGTTGATGAAAAAAATTGGAAGAGGTTGAGTGTCGGGTTTCAAGAACTATTACACTGATTGTAACTTGCTGTTTTGTTATTTGTAACTTCATGGATCGTGTATTGCAATGTCATAGGGTTGTTTCTTTCAGTTAAATACTGTTGGGGCTTGGGGTTTTGGTTTTTTTTTTCCTGTTGTCAAGCAGTATGAAACAGTAATTCTGTGATGAAAATGTATTTTGGAGAATAAAAACTGTTCTGGAAGTGTGTCATGCTGAGTATATGCACCTTGACAGGGAATATAAGCTTCCAAACTGAGCATTTTTTGTATATGGCTGATGCCTGTTGAAAATCTTCAAATATATGAATGTCAGGGAAATATCAAAACAAAACTGCGCCTAAGAAATCTGTCTGTATTACTATCAACATAAAATTAGTCTGTTTTAAGTGTATGGTTTATTTATTTATTTCTCTATTATTTAAAGTAAGGCCTTTGCTTGGACTTCCACTCTGATTTGTAGCCAGTGTAGATAATGCCACCTCCCAAAGAAGGTAGTTACATCCTTTATATCCTTTCCCGACTGCCTGTGTTCCTGTTACATTTGTTATCTGACATTGTTGTTCGTGCAGGCTTATGGAAAGGTGGCTCAAAGAAGTGATCTGACTGAAAAAAAATATTTATTTTTAGGTTGCTGGTTAGGATTTCCATATAGTCAATAGAGTGCTTTTCCTGGAGCAAGGAAGGCAGTAGAAAGTACACAGCAGGGGATGGCCAGTGATCTTCTGGCATCACAGTGCAATTATGTTACCTTAAAGTGAGCCCATCGTAAAGTCAGCTGGAACTGCAGCCTGATTTCTTGTCTAACTTTAAGGAACTGTGGTCTGTTTAATCTGCTATAGATCTTCTTGTGTTATTTAGGTTAACAGGTCACAGTGAAAGAAACGTTTTATTGCCTCATTGCAATGCTGGGAATTCAGTCCTGCAGGATTTTACTTGGTTGACAGTCATTATTCAGGTGAATGGTTCCAATGGCCTAGCTTGGGCCACAATTCAGTAAATTACTTGCAGAAGAATTCTTTGACCTTTGTTTTCTTATAACAAGAGACAGCATATAATGGATGTCTGCAGATGATGCTTTATGAATGTGTTCCAAATTTTTAGAACCCTGGGGGAAGAACAATGTTATATTCCTATTACTATGTTTTTTCTTCTCTCCTGCTTGTATAGTCTTGTCCTGTGTATCTTCCCTATTTACCATGTGCCTTTTGCTCTTTCCCTTCATTTCAACATGAATAAGGTAGTCTCTTGGATTAAATCAGCTTCTCTATGTCTTTCCAGTTGAAAAATCGGTTAGAGCTAGGTTAACCAAAAAGACTTGAATAATTATATTTGTATAATGTTACCTAATGCTGGTTAAGGTAGCTTTAGTCCTGGTTAAAATTTATCTAGAATAGAGGAAGAACACTTTAAGCCACAATGCAGTGGAGCCAGGTTGGACTGTAGCTGATTCAGTATGGGAAGCTGGAATTAGTTAGCTCCTTGTTTTACTTTGGCCTTCCCTTCTTGCAACTTCTTTCTGATGGGTATCTTTAGTGGACACCGCTGTTCTTTTTTTTTTTTTTTTAATTATTATTTCAGTTCTTTGTTTCTTCTTGGCTATTTTTACTTTTTTAATAATTGAAGTTGGGGGGATAAAAAGTTTCTTTCTTCTTCTGCATGGATCTTTTATGCTTCTGACTTTAGTTCTCTACTGGGTGATGTTTTAAAGACTGGACTCCTCAGGAGGCAGTGGGTTTTTCATCAGATCCAGACAATCTCAATTTGTCTGAATGCTAAGGTTATAGGATCAGTCTTTGTTTACTTAATTAAGTTGCTGTTTATGTAGCTCAGAAGTGAGTTGTGACAGTCACACTGTCAGACTCTTCCAGCTTCACAGCTTTGAGATTGGTTTCACTTTAGGTCCTCTACAGGAGACCTCACAGTCCAAAGCAATGCCTGCTGAGAGTTCACCCCTATTCTGCTTGGACAGAAGCTAGATCCATGGACTTAGTCTCTTCCACCAAAGACCTGCAAAAACGAGATGTCCTTACACTCTGTAAGGAAAGGAAGGAAAAGGATGATGTAATTTTCTACAACTTCATTGTGTTCCTTCAGCCAGTATTTTTCTCTTCACTCTCTTCAGATCTAATTCAGCTGCCTGTACCTACAGCACGAAATGTGCTGCTGCACCTCCCTCTATGGGATTACTGCCCTTCAGCACACCAAAGGATGTGGTAATTCTCTAGGGTCACAATCAGCCTCTGTAGTGTTCACATTTGCAATGCTTAACCTGATGATGTTTATCTGAATTGTTGATCAGTCATAGCAGCTTGCCCTATTTGTGCTCTGGTATCTTGTAGCTGTCATATCTGTCCCTGCTACCCACTCCCTCTGCCCCCACAGCTGGTTTAGAAGTTCCCCACAATGTTTTTGAATGCTCAGACAATAAATCTGTGTCAGAAATCCTTTGCCAGAGACAAAACTTAAAACATACACCTGGAGAAAAGAGCCCTGTAATGGTCCGTGTGCTGAAATATTAGAGACCATCTGTATGGATCATCAGATTATTCCATGTCCTGTGTTGCATCATCAACATGCATGATAAAAAGATCAAAATATTATTCCATCCATTTTAGAACTAGCAATAAAGTGTTAGTTGAAAGAAAAAAAATTCTCCGCTAGCTACTTGTCTCAAGGCATGAGATTCTCTGTTCCCACCTGGCAAAGCTCCTGATTTGACTATGTGGTGTCTGTTGAAACTTGGCAGAGCAGAAATGGGTGACAGAATTTGAGCATGTGGAGGCTGGGAAGGGGTTAGGTGCCTAATGCAGAGAAAGGGAATAGAAAGGGTCAGGGTTGCTGTCTGGTCTGTTAGCTTACTACGGTGTTCCTTTATTGCGGATTGTAGCCAGATTTCATGGCACCAGAAGTGATCTGTGTCATCAAACAGAAAATATCTCTGCAGAGTTACCAATCGTCAGCACCATGAGAGCTGAGTGCAGTTCTGCACTCGAGTTTTCTTCTGCTGTCAAAGCTTCCTCCTCCACTTCAGTTTTCTGTCTTGCATCTTCTCTGACTGGTTGCAGCCAGGACTGCAGAGGATTAATGAGGGACCTGAGTCCTTGTAGACATAGGAGACAAAAATAAATCAGGCGAAGCTGATGAGACTGAATGGAGCATGCTTAACCCTTCTGCATGACGGACTGGCTCAGGTCATTGCAGCTTAGTGTCCTGTGATAATTTTGATTTATTTTGTGGTAAAGTTTGCACAAGAAGCTTGCTAATTTTTTAATTACTAACGCTGCAGTGCTGTGACTCCCTAGCTTCAGTTTTGCTGATGCAGCTGTTTGTGGGATTATACTTAAATTGCATCAGTGATATGACCTGAATTAAAAATGTTAAAAAGTTTATTTCGTTCCATTTCACTGATCTGTTTTAAGGGGCAGCCCTACAGATAGTTGTGTCAGTAGCTGAGGGAGTGGTGGAGGGAGAAATTAATGAGGGGGAGGTGAAGGGAAGAAGAGAACCTCCTAAACTGGTTTTGCCACTAGTGAAAATGTATGTCAGACTTCCATAGGCTTGCAGAGGTGGGGCAAGGTAGAAGCTGTTAACAGCTTCTCTTCTCTCACATACGTCATCTCTTCGCATTGGTTTTAAGCTGCCAGCTTGCAGCTTTGGGGTGGGAGCAAACTTTATTGCACTGTGACCAGCAATATATACCAGGCTTCTTGCTTTAGGAATCTGGTTCAGTGTATGAGAAATTCAATGAACTATTGTTTCGTTTGCTACCATGTGTCTCTTGGCACTTAGCATTTAATATTTGGAGAGCTGAAGTGTTAAGATACAGCTCACAAATGCACTGCATATGTAGGATTTTGTTTAAAATGAACTGATCAGTTCATTTCAGTGTCTTGACGAAAAAAACCCAAAAAGGTGTAATGATCCCAGTCTGCAGGCAACTAGCAGAATGATTAAGAAGTTTTAGCCACTTTTAGATATAAATTTCACCACAGACTTAATGCTGACTTTCAGTAAATTGCTGATCATTTTAGTGAGTGTGAGAGATGAGAGAAGCAAAAGGCAAAAGGCTACAATCCTAAAGATGCTTCCTTCTGTGTGCAGCTCTCTATACCAGTGCACTGAGAAAAAATAATGTAAGAATTTTTCTATTCTACACTCTGTGAAAGCCTCTCTGCTGCTAAAATAAATTTTTTTACAGGTTAAGAAAGATAGTCTTACAAATTTCTTACAGCTTAAGATAGTCCTCAAGATATACTTGAGCCATATGAATTTCAGGAATGGAATTTCTAGTTCCTCGAATAAGTTTGCACAATCTGTTTCTGAGGTACTTCTAGCCTCATAGGCTCCTTTATCTGCTGTCTTGTCAGTTAACTGGTAATGGAGAATAACACTGTTCAGGGAACAGGGAGAAGAACAGGTGTCCCACTGTTTGAAGGATATGGTGTTAAGTTTGCATCTGATGATCTTGATTTGCTTAAGAAGATTATTAGGTTTGTATGCTTTGAGTTGTCCCTAATCTGGAAATATATAAAGGTTGTAATAAGGTGATTCCTAGGTGTAGGATCCCGTATAATGGTGTTTCTGTGCTTGTAATTTGGAGCTCTTTAAGTGGAATGTGTGTCAAATCTGTTAATATTTGTCATCTCTGGTTTGGAATTGGTTCACATGCTCTAGGACACTCAGAAATAAACATGATATTAGGAACTTGATAGGAGGCAGTGATCCTGGTGTACGTTGGAAGAGTATTACGTCATAGATGACTTGGACCAAGGACTGGAAAGGATACTAAGCAAGTTTGCAGATGATACAAAACTGTCAGGAGCTGTTGAATCCCTTGAAGACAGGGAGACCCTGTAGAGAGACCTTCATAAATCAGAGGGCTGGGCAATCACCAACAATATGAAGTTTAAGAAGGGCAAATGCCAGACTCTGCACCTGGGATGGGACAACCCTGGATGTACGGACAGACTGGGGAATGAGAGGCTGGAGAGCAGCCCTGTGGAAAGGGACCTGGGGGTCCTGGTCTGTGGCAAGTTGAACATGAGTCAGCAGTGCCCTGGCAGCCAGGAGGGCCAAGCGTGTCCTGGGGGGCATCAGGCACAGCATCGCCAGCTGGGCAAGGGAGGGGATTGTCCCACTCTGCTCTGCACTGGGGTGTCCTCTCCTTGAGTCCTGGGGGCAGTTCTGGGTGCCACAATATAAAAAAGATACTAAACTGTTAGAGAGTGTCCAAAGGAGGGCCATGAGAATGGTGAAGGGCCTTGAGGTGAAGCCGTATGACGAGCAACTGAGGTCGCATGGTCTGTTCAGCCTGGAGGAGACTGAGGGAAGACACCATTGGAGTCTACAACTTCCTCATGAGGGGAAGAGGAGTGGCAGACACTGATCTCTTCTCTGTGGTGACTGGTGACAGGACCCAAGGGAATGGTCTGAGGTTCTGTCAGGGGAGGTTTAGGCTGGATATTAGAAAAATGTTCCTCACCACAGAGGGTGGTTGGGCACTTAACAGGCTCCCCAGGGAAGTGGTCACATCACCAAGAGTGCTGTCAGAGTTCCAGAAGCGTTTGGACAATACTCTCGGGCACATGGTGTGTCTCTTGGGATGTTGCTGTGCAGGGTTAAGAGATGGACTTTGATGATCCTTGTGGGTCCCTTGCAACTCAGCTTATTCTGTGATTCTGTGATCAAACTGCTTATTTCCAGATATGCAGTCTTGCTACAGTTGTAGGAATAAGTCAGCTTCCGACCTCCTTTTTCTGAGACAGAAAGTGAGGTTGATTTTTGTCTCTCAGGGTAAGTGGGAGTCAGCAGAGACTGTGTGGTCAGCCATAGTTATGTGCACCTGTGCTGATCATATCCACGGCACTTCTTTGTGATTGACCACCTTGGAAAATACAGAGATGCTAGGAGAAGGAAATACAGTAGGGAATTTTTGGACTGTGTCCAAGCTTCTTGGCATGTAAGTCTACCCTATGCTATAGTTTTTGGAGGCTTGTCTCCAGAATTCCAGGGTGTGGAATCCAGGAATAAAATCTTGGAGGTAGAACTTCAAGTAGGTTTAATGTGTGTCACAGTTTCAAGTTCTGGAGGAGAAAGCTTTATTTTTCACAAACTAACATTAATATTTAAGTAAAGGTTAAGGGAAAACACACCCATTCGCTTTTAAAGAATGGTTGCTTCCTTAATATCAGATAACAGTTTTAATGTGTGTGGTTTCTTTTTCAATGCTTCTATTATCATTCCATTTTTTTATTTTATTTTTGCTTTTTTCCTAGAGATGTGAATTATGCCCTCATAAGGATGGTGCTTTAAAGAGAACAGATAATGGGGGTAAGTTTTATTCTTGCTTTTTGTGAACGCTCTTATTTTGTATGAGGGAAATAAATCTGTGGAAAAAAAATTATAGGGGTCCTAAACATAAAAGAAAACACTGACTGCTTTGGAAAGAGATAACTGTTTTCCAGTAATGCTTATTTGTCCACTTTAGGTTCAATTTAGTTTGAGGACATCTATCATTATTCTTAGTTTCATTTTTAGGAAAAAAAGTTACAATAGAAAAACTGCATTTTAACATAAGATTTTAATGGGTAAAATCGATTAATTTTATGTGTATTTAGTTGGAGCCTGAGCATTTATAGAAAGCTGTTGAAAGTGCACCATTCATGGAGGAAAGTGGAATTTTTATGTCTATAGTCCAGACTGAATGCACCAGTGCATTTTCAAAGGTTGGCTCTTTCATGCCTGATTTACTAATAGGTTCTGGAACAAAGAAGTTAAAGCTGGAAAGTTGCAGTAGTGATTACTTCTCCCTTGCATCTTTCTAATTTCACTGTTCAGGTTATCATCAGTTCTGCTCCTGCTGAGTAGAACTGCTAGAGAAAGTCTCCACTGAATATCCTGTCTTGATTATGTTTATACTAATAGCTGGGTGATATGAGTGAAAAATTCCAATTAACTTTTCAATCACTTTTGGAATGCCGCCTTCTCTCTCTAGTAGATACTTCTAAATTCCCATCCATCATCTATCTGTAAATAGCCTGGTCATTTTGATACTGAGCCCTTTCTCTTCTGAGAGGAGAAAGTATGGTCGGATTCTGGATTTCACTTGGACAATCTGTGTAAATTGTATTCTGCAGATTCTATGCTGTGTACAAAATATTCTAGCTAATTTATATCTTAGCTTAGTGTTGATGCAGCTTTGCTGTTTCTGTTGCAGTTGAGTTGCAGGAACACAGGGCCTGCTCATGTTTGTGCTGATCTACCCTTCCCCTTGTATACCTTTGACTGCTCTGTTCATACATATATATGCATATATATATGCTCTAGGTTTACCATTCTAGTGTCAGCTGACTCAAACACATTACTGAACTTAGTGCCCAGTACTTAAGTCTTATTCCTCTTCTTTATTATTCGTCTCATATTGATACATGCAGTGTTGAATTAATTTCTTTAGAAATGGCAGCTGGACACTTTCTTTTTTAGGAAGTAGTAATAAGGAAGCCTCAAACTTCTTGAAATATAGAGTAAAATTTGTGAAGTATGAAATAGCTGAAGTGTTTTCTGGTTTATACTTAAAGTAATATTTGGGAATGCTTTGCTATTTTCTGTGGTGGTGTTGAAACTTTTTCTTTGCATAAAGTCTTGAGAACTTAATTAGTGTGCATCAAAGATCTGAGCCTCCTATTACTTATCTCTCTTATGGCTCTATTAATTGTAATTATAAATTCTTGTCTGAAAGTGAATTACTCTCTAAGACTGAAATGTTTTAAGTTTAAATAGCAAAGATAATACACTGTACTATAATTTTAATACCCAAGTGTTTTCATCAGTGAAGGCTTCATACTGAAAATTTCAGAGCTGAGAGGCTTAAGGATTTGTATTTTCTTCTGAAAACACCCAACCTCTGTAACAGATCTTGTTCATGGTGTTGAAAACAGCAAATTCTACTTTGTAGACCAAATGTCCTTTAAATAACACCTTTACAGAAGGATGTGCACCTTGGAAAATACTTTGACTGGTGTTGCATTTCAGAAATTTTCAATCTTACCTGAAACTTTCCTTTCAAAGAGTTGCCTAACGACATTGTGCCAGAAGATTTTTAGACTTGAGGAAATACTGTTGAAGATAAGGTAGTGAATGGGCTTGCCAGTTTAAAATGGCATTTACAGTAGGTTAATATTTTATTTTTTTTTTAATGCTGTTACACCTTTTGTTGCCAAGTGAATCATAAAAAGGTACAGGTATTTGAGAAGAAACTTGCAAACAGACATTTCTGATAAAACCTTGTAAGGATCCAGCTTTATCAACTTGTAATTATGCAGTCTTTCTCTAAATATAGAAAAATTAAATGGTCTTAGCTTTTCAGAGAAAGAGAAGAAAGTGCTGATTTTAAGTCAGTGATACAAGGTTTTTCTTCTTTCTGCCTTCTGGCAACAAAAAGTTCATTTTGTAGCCAGAAAAAAACAGTGTGCTTTTTGTTTTGAATATGCAGATAGCTTAGCCCATACATGGCCTGCTGCTCCTGTGGTTTTTTTTAAACTGTCTTCTGGATATTTGCTTTATAATAAGGTGAAGTACTGTGTTTTGGGCATTGAAGGTACTGTATTTTCTTTTATGTTAGGAAGCTTAATGGTCTGCTGAGCTTTTACTATAGGGTTCCATGATTTTCTTAACCTGCAGTAAGATGCTCTTACTGCAGTGAGGGTCTTTGCTATACATTGCTTCCTCCTCCTTTGTGATGGTACTAGCATTTAAAACTTTTCTTTTTTTCTGCCCCTGCATTCCTTTTCAGCTATGTGAAAATTCCCCTGACTCAGCTACTCATGCCAATGCTGATATAAGGAATGGCCAGGAGTATTCTTTTAGCAGCAGCCTGTACATCAGCTGTCTTAAGTCAGTTGCACAATTGTAACTGAAGGCAGCCTAATCTTAAGAGCTCTTCTGTAATGGTATTATCTTGCCTTTAAAAACTCTGGGGCACTATATATGTTGCACCTGAGTCGGAACTATTACAGAGTAGTCTGGGAGTCAAACTTGTGCTGTTTGTAAGTATTATTAACTTACTGTAAGTATAATTAATTGACTATATAGTATGGTAGCATATGGTGTGGTTGTGTCAGTATTTTGTGATTTGTCCCTCCCTCCTACCCCTCTCAATAGTGCGAGGTTCCTTTGTGTGGATTCTTCCTCCTGCTCCCTCTCCTTTTACTGGCCTGTTGCTGCTTATCTGACCTTTTGGAGATCGCCATTTTTTTAGATGTGCTCTTTAGGTTTTATATTTCTGTTTGGAGTCTGTTTGACTCTGTCTTAGTTGTGCTTATCAGGTTAATGTGGGTTCTCTAGTGTCATCCATGGCAAATACAGAGTTACAGTTTTCAGTGATTCCTTAAATACAGCATTATTGGAACAGTACTGTCATGGATCTTACAAAGAACGTAAAAGTGACAGCCTGCGATAGTAAGAGGAGGGGAGCATATCATGGAGGCCAAACATTTGTCCTGCTCTCTTTGTCACTATGAACTAGATTCTTGAGAAAGGTCTTGTATGCCTTCTCAGAAGTTTCCCAGCCTACAAGCAATTATGCTTTGGGACTTCTTGATCCAGACTTGTTTTTTCTGTGTTTAATGAAAGACAAGTGCATCACACTATTAAAGTGTTCCCTTCTGCATAAAGTTTAGTGTCCATAATGTTGGGTGGCGAGGCATTTTGCAGTTGGTCAGTACGATGTGTCCATGGGGTTTCTTTTGACCCTGTTACCTTATGGTTTTATTTGATGCCACTTGGTATTTGCAAACTGGGGTGGCAAAGGTCAGTTATTCTGTGCTCACCTTTCCAGTACCTCTTCTCATAACCTTTTTGGGTACACAGGAGAGTACACAGATGCCTGCCTGTTCTTGGCTTGGTAATAGTGGCTATTGATGCTGTAATCAGAACCTGTAGTGAGCCCAAAGAGATAATTCTGTCTGGATTTGTGTGGAATATGTCCCAGTCTGCTTCAGTGTCCCTCCTGTGCTTTCCATTTTCAGAGACCTAAACTGACCTTGAACAGGAGAAGCCAAAGTCCATTTGCACATGCTCGTTCAGTCTCTGCACTGTGTGAAAATTGTCATTCTGCTCCTGCACTTGCACAGATCTTGGAAACAATACTCTTGGATTTAGCTGAGTGGAGTCTGTACTAGTATCTGTGGTGCGGCTTGTCTGACAACAGGTTTATCTGTCCTAAGGATTGTTAGAAGTTGGCTGTATTTAGCTACACATTTGATTTAATTAATTTTTAAGAGTAATAGGACATTGCACAGTTACGAGCAGGGTGTTTGTAAGAAATTTTAGGAATTAACTTTGAATAAGTTTTAATGTTTTGTCTGCCTAATATCTGTGACTGTTTTAGGGCTATGGTTAAGTTTTGTGAACAAAAAATAATCCTTCCTGTATATGGACTTTATTTTTACATAAACATAAGGACTTCTTCAATGTTCAGAGACTGGAATTATATAAATTCCGTTAGGCTATTTACTGTTTTTAAAATTTTTTTATTTATTCTTTTCTTATTGATACTAAAAGTAGAAAAGTAAGATTGAATTGGGAAAGGAACTTTTCTCTCTGAATATATTTGTTGACAGATTTCCTTGATAAATTTGGTATTCATGTTCATTTAGGGGAACTGTTGTGGTTTTAAACATGACTGAATATAAAAGTTTTTTAAAATGAGAAAACCTGATACATATATGAGTTGCTTATTGATTTGCTGTCTTATGTGTAAGAAGGCTAATGAAAGATTAATTTTCCTTTAGCTTGGTGGATTGGTAAGTGGATTAGTAGTTGGATAAACTATAAACAGGTTTTTTGAAAAACAGTGAAGTAACAAGTGAGCATTTGTTTGAAGATACTTGAGAACTGTTGGCATTTGACAGTTTTGGGCCTTTCAGTTCAGTAATATTTCTTTAACTGTTGTAGTAATTTCCTTTGGATTTTTGACACTCAGTGAGGAGGAAATAAAATCATGAACATTTGGACTGATTATAGCTTTTTGAATCCCAGTTCTTTTATCTTCTCATAATACTGAGTATGCATTCTGTTTTTTAAGCAAATTGTTCACTTGTATCTAATATTGTGCATCTCCTGTTTAAATAGTTTTCTTGCAGTAATCTTTTTCCACAATTTCCTGTAAGCTTAAAAGGTTTGATTTTGCTGTACAAGTTGTTACTTTGAAAACTGATTCCAGTGGATGATGATCAGGAATGCTGTGTAACAGCATTCTTTGTGTGACTTTTCACCAAGACTTCTTTCATGCAGCTGCTTGGGGAAAGGCCAGCTAACAATGTGGTGGTTTTGTCATGGTCCAGGCCCTCTTCCCACCCCCTGGGTTAGCGGCAGGATCTCCCAAGTCTATAAAAACATTATATGCTAGTTTTCCTGTTGCTGTTGTTATTATTAGAGTCTCACTGTCTGGTTTACTATTCTGATGAGTTTTCTTGGTGTTAATGTCTAAGAATGTGGATGGTGTAATGTTATATGGACACGCTGAGACATATGCATTTTGCAAATGCTTACCTACAAATGTTCTGGCCTTTTTGAGCAGATTTACAGCAGTGTGTGGTTTTTTTTTTTACTGGGAAAGAGAAAAAATTGTTAATAAATTCAGAATACTGCAGTAATATAAATGCATGTATTACCATATAAGGTATTTTATATTTAGGATTTATATTACTGATAATCATAATGTATATATAGAACATTTTGTTAGAGTTTCAGGTGGTTACGTATACATTTCTTCCTTTTGTTGTATGAAAGGATTTCTTGAGGGAGGTGGAAAAAACTCATTAATTCCATAGCATTCCAGCTAAAATTATTAAAGCTATTAGCTTACTCAGTGGACCAATGGAATTTCATCTGTAGCTGTTTCAAAAACAAACTGATTGCTGTGCTGCAGAGTGATGTTTCAAAATGAATCAATTCTTTAATTGAGGAGCAGATTTTTCTAAATGGAGAATTTTGTGAAATTCGGTAGTAGGACTTCGTAGGATGAAGCCTTTTCTTCATAGACAGTATGAAGAAAAGTATTTTAAAAGAGTATTTATTAAAAGAGTATTTTTTAATAAAAAAAATTTTTTTATTAAAGAATTAAAGATAAATAAAGAATAAAAGAATTTTATTAAAGAAAAGTATTTTTTAAAAGAGTATTTATTTTACCTTTTTAACAAATTGCCCACTCTATACCAATGACGAGGTTGACTACCAACCACAACAGTGAGAGCTCTAGTGGTTAGTGTGGCACCTTCTTTTTACCCCTCTTCAAAGAGTGGATCAAACAATATAATATGAATAATGCTGTATTAACTATAGCAAACTCTAAATATGTATTTAATAGAGTAAGGAAAAGACAGTAGCTTCAGCTGACAGATTTCTTACGCTGCAAGTTTTCTTGTTTTTACAGGAAAGAAAGATCAGGGTTAAAACAAAAGTATATGGAATGTCTTAATGAAGAGACACTTAACTAAAGGTTTAAAATAGTACTTAATCTTTCCCTTTGGCAAAGAGTAACAGTAATGGTCTTAAGTACATCTTTGAAAGGTGAATCCAGCAGAGCTGGATAGCCTTTGGGTCAGTCAGCAAATCTGATGGTTGTGGAAACAGAGGGTGCAATTTCATGTAATCTGGGACAGCTGTTGACCTCTGCTGAAAGGAGTGGACTGTGGTTTTCCCCTGACTGGGTGTTACTGCACTGGTGGTTTTGTGTATGGTAATCATATGACCTCAGTGTGGATTGCATCAAGCCATTGACTGATCTTGCTTGAAGGTAAATTTTAAGTTTCCCACAAATTCAGTAATGAGATGAAAAAAAATTACTTGCCCTGCTATATAGCAAACTCATACTGCAAGGAGGGGGCAAAAATGTGCAGTTGAAAGTGAAGAGTAAGGTGAGATCCTACTTTTCAGTGACAGTCTACAGCTGAAATGAATTGAGGTGTATGCTTAAGTGACAACTTAGAGCAGCCCTCATAAGAAACTAACATATCAATAAAGAAAGATTTTTCTGTGCTAGAATAATAATACAATTCTCTTGTTTTGGGAGTGAGCTGTAGTTAGAAATAAAGACTTCTTTAATGAAACATAATGGACTCTTTAGGAACTTAGAATACATAAACAAATTTTGCTCTGACATTGATACATGGTTGGGGATGGCGATAATGTCCCAGAACTCTTGTGCTACAAGGCTGGCCCTGTGGCTGGAGTTCAGTGTGGCTTCACAATTCTGGCCTCTACAGTGCATTAGAGCTTTGCTGCACAGCTTCAGCACTGACTGTGGGTTGTAGTGGAGTCCTTACTCTGTGCCTCTTAGTTCATAAGCAAGACGTGGGCTTCCCTTGTGGTGGATGGTAGGATGGATTATACTTTTGTTGCTGTTATTTTATTATGAACTCAAAGCAAGGCTTGAAAATTTGCACTGGAAGGCAATTTGAAAGTACTGTGAGTTTCTTTACAGGGAAAGTGCTTGTGAATCAAGTTTTGGGTAATTAAGCAGTAGTTGTAAAGACGAAAATTTAGTTAGATGGGTACCATACTGTGTTTTATTTATCTTCCTGGGTTTTCTTCGTTAATTTACTTTGGTAGAGTTTACTTCTAGTTATAGAGTTCTTTATTGGCAACAGTCTTGTGTTTGCTGATGGTGAAATTGCTAGGAATGACTTGTTCTCTGTCACATTGGGATAACACATCAACTATTTATTTTTGGCTAGGGGTCTGAAGTCTGAGCTTTGTTACTCTGAACATTAGTGAACAATGTACATTAAAATTATACCTGCTAAGTATGTACTGCTAGGTTTGCACTGAGTTAAAAATCAGTAAGGCACCAGAAAGAAAAATCTCAGTGAAAGATTGGTAACATTTGGATAGATTCTGTGGTGGTAATTAAACATTTTGTGAACTAGAATGAAACGTAAAAATTGGCAAAACTCGATAGTGTGTCTTTCTAAGAGATAAAACAAAATAAAAAAGAATTAATTTAAGTGAAATGCTACAAGTCTCATATGGTGTATTTAAACTTTGAAGACTCTTCAGCATGAATTTTCAGTTTCTGATATTGGAAAAAATGGTTTTCATTATCGTTATCAAAGCAGATCCTGGAGTTGATTTATATGTGGTTTTTCATGTTGTTTTAAAGTTGGTAGAAGTTATTTTCTAAGATCTTTCAAAGGAAAATACCTTAGTTATATTTGTGCAATGTTTTCTTAGAAAGCACTGGATTATTTTTAAAAGGTAAGCAGCATTTCCCAAAGTTACTGAACTTGAAAGTACAGTTGAAGTAAATATTTTTAACTTTGTCTATCACCAATAAGGAAAAATTAAAAATGATGATGTTTTACAATTTTTGATGGAGACATTGATTGTTGTAGAATATTGGGTTTTTTTGAAGCAAAAGAAGCAGTGAATCTGTCAGGCCATGGTAGCCTGAGGGGTTTTTTCAGCAGTTTCAGAGAAAACAATTCTGGTAAGAGTGCACAGAAACAAGCAAACTTGATGGCCGATTTGAATCCTTATGATATGTTTCTTAGGCTTTAATTTAAAAACAAGGAATTAAGTTTATTTTAAGGTAAGCAGGGCAAGCAGTATAATCTGGTAAAAATACTGTTATTGAGAAGGCACGTGTGTCGAAAGGCCACTGTCTCAAAGATTGAAAAATAAATAAAATAAAAAAATCTGAGTATAAGGGAAAATTTTAAGAACATTTTGCAAGCTGCCAGTACCTCTATTTGCAAAAACATGTTGTGCCCTCTTTTCCAGTTAAAGTTGTCCTGAAAGGGAGATGAAACCGAAAGTAAATTGCATATAAGCAGTTCAATGGGAACAGTAAGAGTTTATTAGCAATTACTGCAAGTTTCATAAGCAAAATTTAAAAAGCAAGTAATATATCTGTGGCCATTTGTCTGGATTCAAGCCATGCACAACTAAAGTGAATGGAAACTTATCATTGATTCAAAGAGCAAATGATATGGTTTATAGAGGTGGGTTTAATGAACTCACCTGGAACAAAAGCGATCTCAAAAATGGCATGAGTTCCTGGCTAAATTTGGAGAACAATTAAGAAAAAATAGGACTATCTTGCTGTTATTTGTGTGGTGTTTGGGTGAAGAGGAAAGGTGATAACGTAATTTCAGTTGCAACAGAAACTAGGGAGAATGTTTTAAATGTTTTTGAATGTGTCAAACAGTGCTATTGGAGGATTTTATTTAATAATCCAAAACATGAATATACAACAGTATTTTTCACACTTAAACATTAGTAAAGCTCAAAAGGACTGGATTTAGTGATTTTTTTAATTCCTGGTTGAGAAGGAGGGAAAATATGTATTGTCAGTATCCGGGGGGTGTTCTGGTGGGGTGCTCTGACCTCCCGAAACCGACTCCAGCAGAAAGGCACTCGGCAGCCACTGCGTTCACACAGACACACACACAC
>VXAZ01000610.1:558358-674528 GCA_013399875.1 Gymnorhina tibicen
CTCTAACCTGGAGAGGATTTCTATCCCTTGTATTACGGGCCCACTGGCCCCCATGGTGTATAGTTGCTGATGAAATTTTAGTTGCCCTAGAATAATGTAGTAAGTGATTTGAATAGGAAATTTATAGTGCAAACTCTATGGCTTAGATGGAGTAAACAGAAAAATACATATTTTAACATAGTCTTAAATACCACACATCCTTTTAAATGCTTGCTTCTCATATGGGCTTCCATGTACAGTTTGGATGGCTGTCTTTAGAATGTTTCATTATCCCTGCAGACAAAGAAGGCAGTTATCATCCAGTAGGAAACAGAAGACAAAAGCACTCAACTTTGAACATGGCAATAGGTCCTTTATTCTGCTGGGATTCTGAGCTCTGTGCTCAGCCTAAGTAGTTGTCTAAAAGAGAAGGAAAAGTCAGCAGAAGGTCAGGAAGGTGTTTTTGTACTGTGTTATATAGTCAGGAACACTCTCAGTTGCACAAAACGTTACAAGTAAAATCTGTGTATAGGTTAGTAGCTCGTTCTCTCATCAGCGAGACAGAAGAGATCTATCACACTTTGTCTGTAGGTGTCCTTACTTCCATGCTTATGCTTTGTAGCAATAGTGACTAGTCTCTTGATGCTTAGGAAAATGGTTCTTGTTTGCTTCCTTTTCTGTTTTCCTCCTACTGTCTGGTCGTCACATGGCAAAACTGAATCTTCTTGACCTTCTTTAACTTTAAAAGTTTTGTGGAGGAGTCTACAAACCTTGAGTTCTCAAAAGGTGGGGAGATTGCACAACAACTTTAGACAACCAGTTCTTAACCACACTTGTTATGGAGAAGTATCTTCCTTACTCTTCCTTTAGGGACAGCTGTGCCTCTTTTGACGCTTCCAGGTCAGCTGGGTGTTGCTTTCTGAAAATGCTGTATTTCTTCACCAGTTAAACTTTGGACAAAAGAATATTTAAGAACTTGTGTACGGGGTGTCTTGAGTCCAAGTGGGAGCTGGTGCTGGAGTTAGGCTTGTTTTTTGGTGTAGGCATTTGAGGCTGGTAACGTAAGGGTGCTGCAGCAACCCCTATGGTTAGATTATTATTGGACAGATTGTGACTTTTCAGCAAGGTCAGATTATCTGGGGTCTGAAGGTGCCAGATGGAAACCAATGGAAAATGTCCCTTGTCCTCAATTCCATGGGCACTTATTAACCCATGTTCAAAAAGTCTATTAGTGCTGTGGTGCTTCATTTGTTTCATTGTATAGATACTGGTTTTGGTTTCATGAAAATTGAAAGCCTGCTACTGCCCACAGCTGTCTTGGAGGTGTGCTTTTGCGCTTTGTATTTGTAAATAGGAATATATTGTACTGTTTTGATTTTTTCTTTTTTCTTTCTTCCCTTTTTTTTTTTTTTGGGGGATAGTGATGGAGCACTATCCAGTTATAATTACTTCTGAAACTGGTTCCTTACAGTAAAAATTCTTTACCTACCTAAATTTTACTTAGCTTAGTAAGTGATTTTTTTCCCCCAATGTCTCTGGTATATTTTGTATATTTACATAATAATTCTTCATTATATGTAAGTGTAACTGGCATACAGGCTTAATTAACATCTGAAGTAAAAGCTTTTGCCATCTGATTATGTGTAGCCAACTGAAGAGGGTTTATTTGTTTCAAAATTTCAGTGTCACTTTTGTATTGGTTTAATGGCTTTATTAGATGAATGGTGTTTCTATTTGAGTTAATTTTTTGAGAGAAGAATTAAAGATAAATATTCACCATTAACACCATGTTAACATTTATTTGTCGTTAGTAAGATGACTCTGGCTTAAGGCAGTTTGCAATTTTTAGAAAAGCTCTTATAAACACTCCTTCCCTGAAGATATTTCAAGTAGACGAGAGAACAAAAAAAGGTTGTGGTTTTTATAGGTTTTTTTTTTTCAATCTGCCTGTTAATGATAATTTTAAAATGGTCTGTTGGAACAGTTTTTTAAAAGCAGCTCCAGTTGGCAGTTTATGTGTTTTTTCCCCCCTACACTTTTATTAGTCTCATGCCTTTTCTGTACGGAATAATTCTACAGACTATTTATGAATAAAATTATGGAGCAGCACAGATACTGTATTTACTTGCAGTTGAAATACTAGAATGATATGTGTGATGTTAACTGTCAATGTTGACTATAACTGTTTTGTGTGTGCACTTTTTGTTTTCCATAGAAATTAATTATAACTACCAATTCAGTAAATGGGAAGGGGGGACACCAGATCTGTTGGAAGAAACTGGAGAACATTTGTGCTTTAAGAAAAATATCTGGAATTGCATATGTACTTTTTATTCTAAATACCATTCCAGAGTCTCAACAACACTGCTGTGAGCAATCACAGCTGTGTGTTTAGCTGCGTTTAAGAGTCAAAGTACAGTTCGGTGAAGAAATTAAGAACTTTTAGATTCTGTAGAGTAGTTGAAAAGAGAAAATCCAAGATGAAAGCTCAGAAAGGTCTGCAGTGAGACAGTGAGACAGTATGTGGTGGGTTTGGTGTTTGTTTTTTTTTCCTGTTTTTTTTTCTATGGTGGTTTTTTTTTGTTTGGTGTTTTTTTTGTGTGGGGTTTGTTTGTTTGTTTGGTGGGTGGTTTTTGTTGTTTGTTTTTTTTTTAATTATAGCATGCATTTGCACAATGATCACTTACTTTACTTGTCTAATCTAATAATCTGCTAGATTATCTAATTATGCAAGTCTGTCATTTTATGTCCTTAATGTGTGCATACAAGTAAGCCTGGATAGAAGGAAAGCAGAATTATTTTTAAAGTATACTGAGGGTCTTGTGACAAGAGACTTTGGTTTTCCTCTTGGGGAAGAACAGAGTTCACATCAAATGATTACATGCACCAAATTCACTTTCAGATGAGGTGATATTACTTCTAATAATTCTATTATTAGTGTCAGTATAGCAATATGCTGGGTTAGCTATACAGCAGCTTCTACTAAATTTACAGTTATGGCAGACGGCCCTCCACTGAAACAAACCAACAGCTCTCAGGATCTTTGTGTTGAAAAAAGGCTTCAAATTAGTAGGTTTATTTATGACTTGGTGTTTTCCCCCATCTGACCAAATGTGAGACAATTAAGAATGTTGGCTTTCTCAAAATGTTGTTAAAGCACAATATGGTAAGTAACTAACCATTTATTGATGACCCCAAGTTAATGAGTTAGAATAGGACTGGATATAGGTATTAGTATTCCTATGAAAATATGAATTGGCCACATGTTTATAGATGGAAAAGCAAGAGATTTCATAGAGGGGATGTGAGGCTGTGCGTATGTGTTGGGATTTCTTTCTACAGAAAGAAACAGGAGTCTATTCAAATCAGAATGACATTTTAAAAATAAAAATTATGCACTGAAGTCTTCTATGATGGTAATGCTTGTAAGAATACCAGTTTGGTCAGATGATGCTTCCTTTTTGCAGGACTTTGTGTAGCTTTTATGCAATGACTGTGTTAATCAAAGAAATTAAAAAATAATAGTTTTTTCTGTTTGTGTGTCACTGTTTGTATAAATCAGTATTTGAAATTCATAGAGTATTACTTCTATAAATTCTCCCTGACTGCATTAAAAAATGTATTACTGATCATCTAAACTTTGGATAACAAAAATGAAATGTAAACATGACTTAAATGTAACTTTTCTCCTTAATATTCTAAGCAGTTAAAATAATCCATGGAAAAAAAAGTGTTGTAAAAGGTTCTTTGTACTATAATTGTACTACATTGAAATGTCCTTTGAGCTTCTAGAAAACATTAAATACGATTATAACTTTTTGTAGGTTGGGCTCATGTGGTTTGTGCTCTGTACATTCCCGAGGTGCAGTTTGCAAATGTTTCTACAATGGAGCCTATCGTGTTGCAGTCTGTTCCTCATGATCGTTATAATAAGGTATAATTATATGTCTTTTTATATCTAATGTATTTATTTTAAAACTTGTGAGGTTTAATAATATAAAACTGCACTTCTTAGAATGCACTTTATATAAAATTCCTAAATGTGTGCGGTAATGTTTTAAGTTTTCTGCAATGTCTTTATGGTAAATTGAAGAATTAAGAAAGCTGTATTATTAAATTAAGCTGTAAGGTTATCTGCCATGTCTTATTAGTCTTTTACAGATTAGGGACTGTTTTGTTAATTAAAAAGTATAATGATCTTTGAATAACAGTTTATTTCGAAAGGAATCTGAAATATTTCCCATATGTTAAAATACTGTTGCAGCTTATATGAGATGTTATTATTAATTACCACAAAATCTTAGTGTTTTAAGTGTTGATATGAACATAAACATGTTGATAAACATTTCTTTTAGGACAAAAAAGTATGCTAATATATTAAGGCAAATGCTTGCAGACTTTTGTCTTTGTAAACAACATTCACTTCAGTGGGATTGTTTGCTTATAGAAGAACTGCTCCTAAATAAGTGTCCTTGAGCTGGAGTGTTTTATAAAGTGTGGTGAGACTTTAAATAAAAAAAAAACCGCAAAAGGCAAAGCAATAAACCAGTAACTTCTTAGTGTTCTCTATTGATAGCTACATTTTTCTTGTCTCACTTGTGTTACTTTCTCCTCACTTAACTACATCGGTCTTTGTATGTTCCCTTTTGCATTTGCAAACTGTCTGAATTTCTGATTAGTTGTGGTACATATTTTTCTTGTGTTGTTCTTTTAACCTTTAGTTTAGTTTCTTACTTTATTTTGTGGTAGTTTGTGGACACTGAAGTGAAGTAGGAATAGAGTACGTTATAAAAAAGAGAAAGAAGAAAAAGGCATGCATCACCTCTTGTGTTCTTCCTGCAGGGAGACCAGTCCTGTTCACGTTGTATCTGTGACTTCTCACAACCCCCACACCCCCTTTTCAAATTTTCATTTTTGATTTATGGGCTGTCCCTCCATTTTTCTAACCTTTTTTATTTTTCCTTTCTTTGGTCTTTTCCTTGTCTGTATCAGTTTCTCCAGCTGCTATCAGTATGTTTTGTCCATCTTATTTACCAGTGTAGCTGAAAAACCAGGAGTCAAAGTCTAGATTTTTCTCAAGCTTTCTCATTATGTTCTCCCTGAGCATCTCTATTGGTTTCTCACTATTGGCTTCCTTCTGCATTAGCAAGAACATGCAACAGTGAGATTCAGTGCAGAACTAATAAAATGTTTGTGCTTGGACACGAAGCAGTAAAGATTTGCTGTAACAGATGAGTTTATTTTCTCTCTCTCCTCAACTCTGAGGAAACAACATCTGTTTTCTTCTTTTTCCTTGAGTAGTAGTCAGTCATAATTATTTTTTGAATTGGTAGTGGTTCTCCCTTAAAGTACTTCAAAAATTTCGTGGAACACTTTAGATTTTGTTTTATCTTGCACCATTTCCATTGATGGTAATTGGATATTGGATGAGTAAAACCTTCAAAAATGTACTTCAAAAAATGTACTCTGCGTCTTTTATTATTACTTGTTGACAAAATCCATTGTTGGTCTCTGTCTTTAGTCTTTAATTCCTTTTCATCATAACTAAAGTTGCTTCTTTCTCAAACAGTTTTTGTTCTAAGTATATGGCATATAGTTGTGTTTTGCTGCTAAAATTAGTTTCCATTTTTGTTAGTCTGTAGTTGCTATGATTTTTTTCTCACTAGATAGTTACTAGTGCCATACAGTTCATGTAGAGAGAGTTCCTGATGTTGTCCAGCTCTTAGCTTTCTGTGCTCTTGGCAGGTGTTCTGATTGAGGCCTATTTTCCATGTTAGCAGTCAGCCTAAAACTTTCATCAGGCCACTGCACTCTATTGTGAAGTACAATGAGACCTGTATCAGAAATGTCAAGGTTTGGGGTCCCACCCCTAGCCTTCAAATTATTATTATTTTTGTTCCCTCTTTTTGCAGAACTCAGATTTTGCTGACATTATTTGCTCTGTTTGGGTCAGGGAGATAGTGGCTGTGGATTTCAGGGGAATCCAAGAAATGCCTGTACTGCAGTGCAAACCTCCTGAAACCAACGTAACTTCAGTACCAACAGCAGTCTAGTTTTAACAGTACAGAATTTAAGGGGTAATGGCTGACAGGGGACTCTCAACTTTTTTGCTAAGTCTGTAGCTGGTGCTGAGTTTGGTACTGCCATGGCTAAACTGCCATGGGTTCCCAAGCAGGCTATTCTTGAGCAATACTCCCCAAAAGCAATAAAACCATTAGTTTCCTTTTCATGTAGCCTGCAGTAATTTCACCTTCTACTCCCATTGCTATTCAAGATAAATTGTGTTTATTTAAATGATACGGTTTTTTTAGATCAGAAATTTTGTAAAGCATTTCACTCTGACTTTATTAATTTGGGGAAAAATGGGAAAAAAAGCTGTTTTTTTGAGAAGTGGATGAGACAGTTCTTGAAACATTGGTTGCACATTGAGAACAAATGTAAACGTGTAATTAGGAAAAAATTACTGGAGTTGTTTCTTTTTTTAGAGAAGCTTAGTGATAATTTCATTCTGTTTGTCAGCTCAGGTTGGAATAGGAGATTTTAAGTAAGATATTATTTCCTGTGAAGTTCTGAATAATTCTCTGTGCATGGCCGGATACATATAGAACACTAGCATATGGAACTGGGGGAAAATAAAGGCCAAAGAAAATTACTGTGAGGGAGAAATTATACTGTAGTCTTTAAAGTAAATATAGTTGAAGTTTTGCCAGGAGATAGTACTTAATTTAATGTTTGGGGTTTTTTTCCCTATGCACTTGTTTCTTTACTGAACACTGCAAAATATGCAGTATTACCCAGTACAGTAATCTTAAATTCAAGAAGAAATGCAGCAGATGCCAAAGCATGGGACTTGTCCATGTAGAGACATTTTGCTGCTATTTCCCTGAAGTTTGCCTGCTTCTGGGATAAAAACCATGACATTGTAGAATGACTCCAGTGAATGATTTGATTAATGGGTTACCTATCAGGAAAGCTCTTCTTACACAGTTGCTTCCAAAAAAGAAATGGACTTTTAGTTGCTCTTCTTTTTAGAAATAGGTGTTTGTTATTCCTTGGATGGTTATGCATGCATAATATCTTTTTATTTTATGTCAGCTTTATTTGTGTCTTTCAGGTTCATTCAAAACTATGTGATAATTGTATATAATTACTGCTTTTAGGAATCTCTTTTAAGAACTGATTAAAAGATAAGTGCTTTTGGAGTTTCTTGATCTGCCTAGTAGTGAATGCAGTTGGTAAACTTCTCTTTCAGTACTTGCTGCAACAATGAGAAATTTCTGTAGAATTCCTAGGTTTGATTTTGTGATCAGGGAATGCCATTGGGTAGCTGTTACGAGTAAACTATTGCTCAAATTACTTTTTGCTTTATAAATTATTTTTTGCCTCATCTTCCTTTCTGTTTTTGCTTTTGCAAAGAATGTTTACACTTTGAAGTGGAAATACTGACAGTAACATAAAGGCATCTGTGCAAAATATATATTTTGCCTTTAAAGGAAGTAAGGTATTTATTGTGTTTTTGAGTAAAATTTCCTTGCTGGGTCAAAAGCTTTTGCTTCTTTTCCAATGATTTTGGGAGAGTACTCTCTTCCCTTAAGAGCTTTGAAGAAGAGTGCAGCTGTAGGTGGTGGGACACAGTTTTGAACTTTCACATTCCAGAGGCTTCAGAGGTGTAGGTCTTCCTTTGTGAAAGAAGGACAAAGGTTCTCAGACTTCTGGAATTATTTGTGTGTCTAAGAAATGGTACAAATATGAGAAGTTCAGCTACAGAGGACTTAGTGTCCATGTTGGAACAGGAGGGTGAACCTTCTTTGTATCTATTTCATATGGAAGACTAGGAAACAGGTTTAATGCTTCTCATGACTATTGTAGGAAAGTTCTTTGAGCTTGTTAAAATGAGTAGTCAGTCCACAATGTTTTGTTGAAACTTGTTCATAATGTAGCTGGTTGTTTGTTGTCATTTTTCAGTCATTTTACTGTAAATTGCTTTAAGAGGTCCTGAAACACAGACCCTACATGTAGGGTAAATATTGAAAAATGGAGTCTACATCTCTACTAAGTGGAATGCTTGTATTGCTTTTCTTTCTGAGCTTCAGTGAGGAAAAAACTTAAAGAACTTGAAGCAAAACTCTGAAAAAAACCCAGAAAGTAACTGGAGATGGAGTTTTATGGGGTTTGTTGAACTCTGTTTATAGAGGTATCTTACTTTGAAGTTACTTACACTTAATATAGTGACTCAGATGAGGTTGATAGATCATGACCTTGTTTGTTCCTAAAATCTAAATGTGTCAGGTCATAGTATGGAAAGCTAAAAAGCAGCCACTCTCAGACCCTGTCAAACAACTGAATTATCAGTGTGCACCACCTTGATGTACAAAAGAAGCAAGGCAAAGAATTAAGTAGGATTATCCCCTTTTTGACCTTTCAGATGTTAGGTTATAGGGTATGATTTTAGGGTATATTAGCTTTTTTAAGTCTTGTGGAAACTGTACGAGAGTAACTTGACTACCTTCAAGCCATGCATATTAACAAAAATGCTTTAGTTAGCTGATATCTCCTTTTAAATGTTGTTCTAAAAACCTCGTAAAAGGCTGTTCTGATCTCAGAATTTCACTCATTTTCCTGTCTAAGTAATACTGGTTTGCATTATATAATTTTTTTTTAATTTCAGTGGTCTCTTGGCCCATTTTTTCCCACTGTGTCTTCTACTACCCATGGTTGATGTTATTTTTATTTATTGTTCTACTCATTCTCTGCCTCACTGAAAGGAGGTTGTGATAAAATTGTAAATCAGTTAAAATATAGACAGTTTTATTTTTTGGCATAAAAAAGTTTCTCTTTTCTCATTTAAGATCTTATAATGGGGTTTCTACAGAGGTAGGAATGTCCTTAATGTTTATGACTCAGTAAGGTTCTCTCATTTAAAAACAAACATTTAAACCACCTCAGTGCTGGATGATACTTTCATTAACAATCTCTTCTTAAATTGTTAAATTTTACACATGAATGTGATATGATATAGAATCTCTCTAAATGCTGTTTCAGTAATTAGGAAAGGAAAAAGTGAAAACAGATTTAGTTTTGCTTGATGTTTCTCCCTGGAATGCTGGTGAGAGATTGTAGCGATGCCTGGTATAGTAGCGAGCTTCCATGCAGTATGTGTCCGTATTTACCACGTGCTAAAAAAAGAGAAAAAGTATTGAATAATGAGGAAGAATTTGGATTTTTGTCTTAATTTTTTTCTTCTGTTTTACTAAGAATGTTTTTGAAAAGATTAAAAATTGCCATAGCATCCCAGTAAAAGGAATAAATTGACAGAAATGCTATGAAAAGATTTTCAGGTATTAGATAGGTTATTTTCATTTTAGCTTGTTTTGGAGGTTAAAATGGGTTTGGTATTCTGATGCAAGCTTTTTTTACAGAAGGTTCTTGCTTGATTATTTTCCCAGATATGGGGCTGTCCAAGTCATGCTTAAGTAAAGTCATCCAAGTAAAGCAGAGTTCTGTTAAACACCAATTTAATTAAAAGTAGCTAAGCATCATATGAATATTGAAGCATGCTATGACACTTCTGAAAATTCTTTGCACCAAATGTACAAATAAAATTTCAAGTTAGCAGTTTTTCTGTATGTAATTGTATAGATATATATGTGTACCGTAGGGTATATTGTACCATTAGGCACTCAGTCTGATGTTTCTGAATGCCACCAATACAGGTTATGTTAAATTAATATGAAAATGATTGAGACTTAAAAGGACATAAACACAAACTTGAAAGCAAGGACAATTGGAAAGCCTAATGCTATTAACCCTTGGCTGTTTAACCCTTTGGCTAGTTGACAGTGGTATGAAATGTAAGCAAGTTAGTATTTGTTCTGCCTTAACATTGGTGAAGTGTTACTCAAATCCCAAGAGTCTACCAGGTGATCTCCTTTTGCTAACAAGCCACGATGAGACTTTAATAAAGAAGTTCTTACACAGGCTTAGCTGCAAAATGCAATAGTTCTCAGCCTAGAATCTCCTGTAACACAGAATTTATTTGTATGCTTCTTTTCAAGTTAAGTATTTTCTCTTTGATAGACATGCTATATTTGTGATGAACAAGGCAGAGAAAGTAAAGCAGCCACTGGTGCTTGTATGACATGTAATAAACATGGATGTCGACAAGCTTTTCACGTAACATGGTAAGTATATTTTATTATTTAATATCTCTGATGTTCCAGAAAGAATCAATGCACACAATGTAATGAATAAACTCCTTATTTAGTACATCTTTGAGTAAAGAAATACAGTAAAATGGTTTGTTACTATGAAGTGTTTACTAACAATATTGCAGTGGCATCATAGATTCTGCTGTGAGCTGCAAAAACTGTCTGATAATACTCCCTTGGGTGGTATTAAATGGTGTGTGCTCTTGTGAATAAGTATGGGGGGGTTTGGGTTTTTTTCTTAGTCTTAGGTTATTTTTCTTAGAGGATATTTAATAGGATATGAGAGTGTGAAGACATTGTTTGTTTGCCTACTAACTGATTTTGGTGTTTACTTTTGGTAAATCACTGGGAAAATTACTGAGCTGTACATAAAAATGCACTAGACTCACCCATTCCAGTACAGAGTTCCAAACATTTGGGAGTAACTCACTTCACTGCTTTTATCTAAATGGTGCAGATCATCCCGAGCTATTCAGATTTCATGTATTATTGCTGGAGAAAAACAGCTGTGTCCTCCACCATCTGATTCATTCCACTTTAAGATATTTAGGAAATTTAGTTTTCCTTGCATTCAGGAGATGCTTGTTTCATTTTATGGACTTCTAAAAGAGGCAGGATAATTACATTAAACCACGTGTCAACAGGTGAAAGGAAGCGAAAAGAATTCTACTCCAAAGTTTATAGGCATTATTTGTTTTTCAATTTCAGCTGAAGTTATTTTACAGTAGATAGCAGATTTGTATAGGCTGTCTAGCTACATAATCTGTGGATTTACCTGTGTTTTATGAGTGCTGCAGTATGCTGCTTCATGACCAGTTTAGTCAGGGAAATGGTATTTGCCCATCAACTCAAATCACTTAAATGTATTTTCTTTAGTGTATCCAAGTGATAATTTGTATGTCTTGTGTAGATCTTAAAGGATTTAATTCTATTGTTTTGGTGCTGATATCGTAGCAACTCTTCATTTATTTTTTTCTTTTAATTGCTTGACTACTTTGCAGCTTATATTCTTTCATAAGCATCTAATTTTTCATTGGATGTGATCAATGTCAAGTTTCTTTTTATGGTGAAAATGGATTGTGTTCCTCAAAGCATGCATACCATGTAAAGGGATTACTTACAGATGTGAAAAAATGTATACATCCATGTGCTTTTATGAAAAGGTCTCTTTCCTTTCAAACACTTGGATACATACAAGAGTCCTTTTCATCTTTTTACTTTATTCCAAAACCCTGTTTTCAGTGAATGCTGTGAAGAGCATGAGACTTACATTCAAAATTAGAACATCTATCTTGCCAATTTTTAGAATGTTTTGGTTCAAAAATGTGGTCTATACTACAAAATTATATCTAGCTGGAGAGTAGTATGATTGGAGATAATTAGAGGCTTCTGTAATATTTAAAAAAAATGAAGAAAAATGTGAAGACTACAGAAAGCAGAAATCCAGGGCAAGGTGTATCAATTTGGGATTATCAAAACTAATGTCTAATTAAGAATGAGCTTAAGTGCATCTGGTTTTTGTAAGACAAGCTTAGAACAGTAAATCTTTGCTTAAAGACATCTTCTTAATTATTTGTTTTTTTTTCTAGTTGGTATCAGCTGTAGATGTATTTCTGGATTTCCGAAGAATGTATTTTTAAAAAGCAGTGAAAATGAACCACATTATATAGTTGTCTTACATTTAAATACTCCTGTGTATCATTTTGACTGTAACATTGCATTATTATGGGAATGAAAATTATATGGAAAATGTAACAATATTTGGTTTGTCATCATGTAAGTTGGTTTTGCTAAAGAAAATATATCAACATTACAAATGGTGAGAAGCAAAATTGTTTTGAAAAAAATGTAATAGAATAAGGTAATAATTAGCCCAGTCAATGCAACTTGTGTTATTCTTTTTAAAAGAAATTAGCCTGTCACAGTATTTTACTAATAAATACAGTTTGATTTACTATGTAATTCAAGTTAGGTTAAAAAACCCCAGTTATTTTCATGGCAAATCAGAGGAGGATGTATGCAAGTTCTGAAAAAAGCTCTACTTTGGATCTATAGTATGGTTTTGTTAAAAACTGTTCTTTCCTTAGATAATTTTTGGCTTGAATTTGAGCTAAGAGTAATTTTAGATTGCTTTGTTTAATTATTTGTGCAAGTAGCTGTATAGTAAATGCAGATTTGTGAGCTATAAGCTTGTGTGAGTGTCTTAAAGACTCTGGAAAAAGGCAACAGGCCAAAGTATGAACGGTGCATGTTTTTCCCTGGGCTACAAAGGTTGGTTATGTGCTCACATGCCACTGGAAGTCATTTGTGTGGAAATCTCTTATTAATTGCAGATAGAAGCATCCATTCATTTTCAGCTGTGATATTGTGGTACAAACTGGTATAAAATGGCTTTCCTTGAATGTTGTTTGGTTTATTTTTAGTGCACAGTTTGCAGGACTTCTTTGTGAAGAGGAAGGCAATGGTGCAGATAATGTCCAATACTGTGGCTACTGTAAATACCATTTTAATAAACTGGTATGTATTTATTAAATTCTATAAATAAATGTTACTGACTTATTTTTTTGCTCTGAATTGCCATTAGCACTAGAAATAATATTTCCTTGTAGTTCAAAAAATAGATTGTATTTCATTAAAACAATGTTTTAATCACAGTTACAGAAGTACTAGCTGGAAATGTTTTTATAAGTGGTTACTTTATAGATGTGTGGGTTTTCCCCCTCTGCCAGAAATAGCATGCACATGTAGTGGTTTTTTTTTCCACTGAGTTCCTGGAATGTTTTCTTTTGCTATTTGTTTAGGTGCCTTCAAGGAAATCAGTCCATTTTGGAATAAACTAGAAAATATTACTTTTAGAGAATAAAGAAGCACTCACTTTCTTTCTGCTTCTGTTACTCTTCTGCGCTACCTCTTTTGTTCTATCTCTCACTGTGTAGCCAGTGAGTATTCCCTGTCTGTAAGTTCTCTGAAACACACCCTTCAAGGAAGTGACTTGAGGTTTGATTTTTAAAAACACAAACAAGCAAATGAAAAACATTGAAATTTCTCCGTCAATGCAGTAGGTTTTGGATCAGACCTCTGGAGTCTTTCCTATCACTTCTTACCAGTCTGTCAGTTTCAGATATCTGTTTCTGTGTACATGTGCGAGTGTGTGGACTTGAGGGACTTACTGATGTTTAAAAAATGTTACTTATTAATACTAATATATATAGACTTATGTTCAGATACTGCTGTTAGTATAGTTAAACTTGCAGATTACTTGTTTTCATTGCTAAAAAAGTTGAATACTTGGTATGACTTTAGGTTGCAGCGAGGTAAAAACACAGGACTAGTCAACCATTTCAGCTTTCTAGAAGATAAGCTTGGTGAGGTTAGTTCTGTGCTCTTGTGAATACTGATGAATTTGCTTCATAATGAAGATAAGTCAGGGCTTTCTAGGCCCTTACTAAGCTAAGATTTTTTTTTTTTACTATCTTGAGCTAAGTATATACAAAAAGACCAAAAATGGTCTGTTACTTAGTGGTGAAGGCAAACCCCTACACTGTTATGCCTTTGATTTGACTGTTGCAGTGCTGCTATGATTGAGAACAGGTATGTTTATTTGAAAAACAAGTTTCATGATAAAGACGTAACTCTATATTTGACATATAATTAGTTAGCTTTCCGTTATGAAGCTATAATGGTAAGAACGGTAAAGACTGGCAAGATTGTTTTAAGGGTTTCCGTTTTTCTTTAGGGTTATTGTGGCTGTTAACGCCTGGTAAATACAGGTGCTTAATATTTACTGCTGAAGATGGTGGGTGTTGTATATATACTATTCCACTGAAAACTGGTTGACAAAGCACTGACCTGAAGTGTCTTTAAATGATACCTCAGTTATGAGAAAATAGCCAACATTTAGAATACTGGCTTAGCATGAAGTATTTGCAGTCCTGAACTAGGCTCTCAGACATTACAGAAATACAGGCAATTACATCTGCCACTTTTAATCACAGACATGACTGTAGCATTCTGTATCCTGGTTTTTAATCTGTTTTAATGAAAATAGATCAGACAGATCGCTTGAATAATAAGTAAGTCATGAAGTCACCTTACAATGCATTTCAAGCATGTGTCAGGACATCACTGTGGCTTCATGTGATACTCATTTGAGCAGCATCTTTTTTGTTTCATGTTATGAAAACTTGAAAATGTGTCTAGCATCTTTTAACCTTTAAAAAGTGGCATATTTCTCTGTGGAAAGCATATCTTGCAAATTTGCGGGAGGTGTAAAAGTTGATACAGGGATAGGCTTTTTTCCTGGTATACATTCAAATAGTCTTGTGAATTTTCATGTCAGTTATTTAGTCAGTTTTCCAGTAACTGAAGCACTGAAGTTTTTTCCTCAAACAGTAAGGCATCTTGTCAGTTGAAATGCTTTATACTTTTTATTTATTCAAATGGTTCCTTTTCTCTGTCCATAAATATGTTCTCTCTTTTTAGAAAAAGAGCAAACGGGGATCTAATAGGTCATATGATCAAAGTTTAAGTGATTCTTCCTCTCACTCTCAGGATAAACATCATGAGAAGGAGAAAAAAGTAAGTGGATTTGTCGTTGCTAATTATGTGGCACATCTGCTTAAAAGTAGCACTTTCTGATAAATTTAATTTTTGCTGAAAAGCGTGAAGAAAATCTTGTTCTGAAGCACTGAATAATAAATAACACGTGATAAACCATAGGTACTGGCATCCAATGAAGAAACCTCTTCAGGTGCATTTGTATATGCACTTTCCTGTTTCTGTTCGTATTCAGTTTTGAGATACACATTGAAACATATCCATTGGGAAGGCTGTTCCATGCAACTTCCTTTGCCTTAGTTTTCTTTTAGAGCTTGTATACCCTTTGTGACTACATGGGAAAGACAGTAGACATTTTAGGAACTGTGTGGCTAAACACGTGCATCTAATTCCTTATGTTTCAACGTGTTGTATCTTTTTCTCTCATCAAAGAACTGGCATCTCTTCTTAACACATTTTATTGGTACTGGTGGTCAAGCCCACTGTGCTGGCAAAATACCTTGTTACTCACCTGGGAAATCTTGCTGTGAGGGTACAAAGAACATAACTGCTGATTTCTAATGTTGGTATATTCTTTCAATAATTTGACTTCACATATTATTAAAAAATAATTTTAATCTATGATGTTTACTATTTTAGCTTTTCATTATTGCTGAATTAACAGTTGTCTGTTGGAAATTTGTCATCTAAATTCAACAGAGGGTGGTAACAGACACAATAATGCAAATATGCTTTGGCACTTTTTTTAGGCCTCTAAGAATACAAGCAAAACTGTTCACTTGCACACATCCTGTACAAATAGCTTAATAGGATTTTGTGTGGATGTGGGTAAACTTAGTTTTACATTATTAAAAATCATTACATAAAAATTGGAATTAAAGAATCTTTTGACCAAATGTGTATTATACAAAGGAGCTATATTTATAGAAACAGGAAATTGAATAGCAAATGTCAGTCTTTAGACTCTTAGTCTCGTTAATATTTGATTTGGATTTTAAGATCCTTTCCGTTTTGGATGGCTGTTGATCACCAGTTGTTCTTGGCCAATCTTCTAAAAAGTACCTTTAGACTTGCTTAATGGTGTAGGTGAGTCGTTCCATCTTTATCTGGTAATGCAGAAAAGAGTGTGCGCTGTGATGCAGTTGTACCTCTAAATCTAAATGTAGGGCTAAAATAATAAAAGTATGGGGTTTTGGCAGGCTTTTTTTTTTTTCTCAGTAACACATTGATAGAAAAAACCAATTTTGAATTACAGACTACAGAATTAGCTGCAAGGTAAACCCTTACTAATATTTGCCATACTTTTTTCTTAGTTTTTCACTGCTGTCGTATTTCAGGTCATGTTTTATTAAAGTACATGCATGGATTTTTACTCTCATTGACAAAACTTGGAAGTTGTGGTCTTTTTGTTTTATTTTGGGTTTTATTTTTTATTTTTCTTGAATGACTTTGACTGAAGATACTGTGCTTCCGAGGTCATGATACTTGTGAAATCTTCAGGGAACACTTGGAGGGACTTTCAAACTGAGTGTGTTCAGTCAATGGTGTCAGCTGTTTTTTCAGCTTATGTTGTATATTTGATATACTGTTTTAAGTATCTTGGAGGAATAGGCAGTTTTTTAGGGTGACTTTCCTTTTTTCCTCTTCTGTAAATCCCTTGGGAATCTAGATTTTTGTCATATTACAGTAAATATTTATATCTTTTTTCACAGATACAGTAGTGTTTGTGTGTGTGTGTGGCACCCACATCCCCCTCAAGGCCGCTGTAGTTTCTGCTTTGTCTTTCATCCTTGTTCTTTGGAAATTTGGATAATCTGATCTGTAGGCATCATTAAAGCTTTCTGTTTTGCCAAGCAGTAGCTGTATGAGTTGTGGTTTGGAACCACTTTTGTTGCTCAGACCTCAAAAGCTATCCATTTGTGCATGTGAAATATTACACTGCAGTAAGAAGAGGTTGGTCTGAAAATGTTAGTATAGGTAACTGTCATTTTTACAAACAGACTCAGCTGAAAGCCTGTGTTTCCCTTCATAGTATGTGTTTAGTCTGTTCTGGGCACTCTGCCAACAAAATTGGTAACAAATACGTAAGGGTATAATAATTTAAAAAACCCTGAACAAATCTAACCAAACCTTTGGTATGATTTAATTTTCATGATGATGTTGAAACTACAGAATAAATAGCTGCGTTATATTCTAATTACTGCTGCCTAAGCATGTTAGTTTCTGTGGCAGAGATGCTATTTAGAAATGATTAGTGATGAGGCTGTGTCCCTCATAAATAGGATTGGTAGTATGTTGCTTGACATTCCATTATAATATCCCTTTTCTTCAGGGCCCAGGTGTTTACCTGAGGCTTTCTTGGGAAAACTTAGGCCACCATGATCCTGTGGAAGAATGCCTTGCTTTAAGGTTACTGGCAGTCTTATATTTGAAAGGACTGAAGAAGGAACTAAACATATATGGAACTGACCTTTGTATAATAGAAGTCTTCTTTTGCCACTAACATGAAAATTAGGCAACGTTACTAGCTTTATATGTTTATGACTTTTGAAAAATGTTCATCTATTATGTAGTAAGTAACTACTGTATAGCAGCTGAATTACACAGTTGCCTTTTCTACTAGAAGTGCTTTGGTCTGAGCTGAACAGGAAGCGGAAATTTAAAACTCTGTGCTATAATGGCTCATATAATGTAAATGAAACAAAAATGGGCTTGTGACTGAAGACTGCAGATGTGTAAGAAGTTGTGATTGAAGAGGTAAAAAGAACAAAATAGTGTCAAGGAGCTTCATGTCACTGTCACAGAATTTGGAGAGCGTCAGAGGAGAACCTAAAATGCAGGAGCGAGGATAAGTATTCTAAAGACTGAGCTGCTAATGCATTACGGGCATCTTTTTTGCTGCTTGTCTTGTTCTTAAAGAAACCTTACAGCTTTTCTGATTTTGTGAATAGAAACTTGTACACCTAAGAAGAGGCTGTAGCAGTGTGTCCCATTCCGTGTGTTCCGCTGTAGGAGTTTGGTTGTTAGGCCCATGGGAAGGGAAAATTTAAAACATGTCTCTGTGCATTGAAAGTTTCTGTAGTCTGTGTGTTGGTTTGGAACTGCATTTGGAACTGCCCAGACTTTCCCAATATGTTGTGAAGGAGCCTATGCTCATGTGTCAGGGCAATGAATTCCATTTGGGAGAAAGATGCTTGATGCTATTTAATGTATTTTAATGCTGTTGTAAGCTGTTAAAAGGCAAGTTGTAAACACTCATATCAAGCATTCCTGAGGCATTTCCTCACTGTCTGAACAACCGCATATGAAAAGGTAAAATGGACCTGCTATGCATCATGCAAGATTCTGTTGTAAAAATAGGATCAGATTGCAGGTTTTTGGGTTACCATTCAGCTGCATAAGCAATTGTTTCTTTTTTCTCTTAAAAAACAACAAAAAAATCTGAGGTAGTCACAAAGAGTCACTTTATAGTGCTGTATAGAGTGTTTTAAAGATGATTCTAGTTGTGTCCTTCCTCTATGAATTGCCTCATTTCATAAACTAAGTGATGTTACTTGAACATTGGGGGTTTTGTGTAACTTTTTAGGGAAAAAAGCTCCAGACTCATCTCAGTAATGCAGTATCTCATTGCATTTTTACTGAATTTGTAAGTTTTGTTAATCAGTTTAATATTGACTGTTAAATCCTTTCAACTGCTCTCGATGAACAAAGCAAAAT
Source organism: Gymnorhina tibicen (assembly GCA_013399875.1). Lineage (NCBI taxonomy): Eukaryota > Metazoa > Chordata > Aves > Passeriformes > Artamidae > Gymnorhina > Gymnorhina tibicen. Next base: position 576,820 of record VXAZ01000610.1, read on the forward strand.
TGTAAGACTATTAAGATAACTAGAAGAAAAGTGGTTTGCAACCACCTTGAAATTACTTCAATTTCAGTAATTGAAGTGATACTAGATAAATATTATTCGAATAAGAACTGTGTGGTATAGATGTTAATGGTGATGCTTATCCATGTTAACTTACTCCAAATTCTGTTCAGTCAGAGGGGAAGAAGCATGCCTCTAAAACGCCTCTAAAGGCTGGTCAATAAATATAAACCACATGTATCTCAGTGTATAGATACACTAATACCTAAGATGCAGAGTCCAGTTCCTGTTTCCTAAGACTGAATTTTTATGTGGGTTCCATGGGTTCAAAAAGGGGGATATCTTCATCCTTCAGTCTTTACTGTTGTTGCCAGCAAATAGCATTTCTCTTTTTGGGCACCTGTTCTGTCCTGACTTTTGTAGGAGTGTAGATTTTTCTATTTTAATACATCTCTTCCTGTCAAATTCTGTTGAAAGTCTAACTGTTTGGGAATACTGACAGCATGTGACTGTAAACAAAATTTCATTAGAAAGTTACTCTATCTGAATCTATTTAGTAATAGATACTTTTATCTGCAGGATTAAGAGGAAAGGTGACAGTCTTGTTTGACTTGTTGCTCGCTAAAATTGTCCGTTAACTTGTGCGGTTTTCTGTGTATACAGCTGTCATCCTGATAATCAACTGCATGAAATTTACTGGAGCTGGCTCCAGTTGGTATATATAGATGGCACAGCAAAATGATCTCTTGTGGAGGTCAAGAAAAAAGATACAAGAACATAAGCTCATTTTAATTTATATTTTCTTTCATTTTAGTAAGAGAAAAAGTAGGAACTTTTTGTCTCAGTTCTCAAGATTATCATGGAATTACTGATTTGACCACCTCATATTTTTTTAACACATCATATATATTATTGAAAAAAGAGTAGTGCTTTTAGCGTACATTAGCACAGCAAACACCTCAATAGTATTAAGCTTGTCAGCTGGGGTTAGTTAATTATTATAAAATCAAAAGGACAAACGCACCATTTCAGATATACCTGAAAACTATTCTGCAAGATGTAGAATTTTGTAAGGCTGCCTGAGTTACAACTGTCTTTTTCCATCTCAAAGTACACATTTTAGTCTTTGAGTTTTCACTGTGGAAGAAAATAACTCAAAACCCCAGCCAGCAGCTCATCCCCACACAGCCACTCACTCGTTCTCCTCCCTTACGGGATGATGGAGAGAATCAGAAGAGTAAAAGTGAAAAAAACTTGTGGGTTGATGTAAAGACAGTTTAATAGGTAAAGCAGAAATTGTGGATGCAAGCAAAGCAAAACAAGGAGTTCATTCACTGCTTCTCGTGGGCAGGCAGGTGTTCAGCCATCCCAGGAATGCGGGGCTCCATGACATGTACCTTTACTTGGGAAGACAAATGCTATCACTCCAAACATCCCCCCTTTCTTCTTCTTCCCTGACTTCTATATACTGAGCATGATGCCATATGGCATGGGATATCTTTGGTCACTTAGGGTCAGCTGTCCTGGCTGTGTCCCTTCCCAGGTTCAGGTGTGTATCCAGTCCAGGTGCTGGTGGGGTGAGAAGCAGAAAAAGCCTTGGCCCTGTGTAAGAGGTGCTCAGCAAAAATGAAAACATTCCTGTGTTATCAACACTGTTTTCAGCACAAATCCAAAACACAGCCCCACACCAAGTAGGTGAAGTAAATTAACTCTATCCCATTCAAAACCAGCACAATTTCAATTCTATAGTTATTACTGTGAGAGTTGCAGAGGCAAAAGGTTCTTTAAGATACTCTTTTTCTTGGCTTTGGATCTTGGATTAATACAAGATTACTAGTACTTTTGACTTTGTAACAGTTTCTGGAAGGTAATCTGGATATGTTTTTACGAAGTTGTATATATGACCTGTTCACCCCTAGTATGTTTAGTGTGTTGGTAGACCATATGCAGTTAAAGATGACCTACGATGTTAACTGACTGAGGCAGGAAATTTAAATGGATTCCTTCTGTTTGCCATTCTGCTGGCCCATTTTGTGATATCTGTTTGACAGGTATCTTTAAGTTATCTTGCAGATAGTGGAGCATTTTGCAGTATGTAAGATAATACGTATTTTAAACTTGTAATTTTTGTAGGAATGAATGAAGGTGAGCACTGACAATACGTAGTTGCATTGATTTAGCTAATTTTGCACCATTTTTGAAGTTATAAAAGTGCTACTCAAGTGTTCAGCACCACATATCCATTACTAACAATTAATATTAAATTGTTCAAATAACAGAAGCATTGTATTTTAGTGTTAAATATCAAAGGAGTAGCTCATTCTGGATAAGAGTTGGTAGTCTTGCACCTCATAGCTTTGGATGGCATTTTTATCATTGATTCTTGAGTCTTTTTACCTTTGACAGTTAAAATTATGACTATTATTTCTGTATTTAAGCAAGGCTTTTGAGTATTTAAGTAATTGAATCAAGGACTGGTTCTTAAGAACAAGTTTTATGCTTAGAGCTGTTATGTGTATGAGTAATGCTGGCAGTAGTGTCCTACCTCTCCCTATAAACTATCTCGTCTGTATCCTTTTATTACTGTGACTGCAGCAACAGTGCTGCTGCTTTGAATTTTTCTGCCTGTGGGTTATACCGTTTAAAATGCTAACTAGATGAATGCTGGAGCAAGGGCTGTTCGTATAAAATAAGATAAATTAGGATTTGAGTTTGAAACTTGTGGACTGTGGTCATCTTTCATTCTGCAGTTATTATGGTTATATTGCTAATAGCTACTAGTCCCAAATAAGAGGCCAAGCAGATCTGGTATTGGGGATTAGCAAGAGCTATGCACAGCTTTCCATTCAGGATGTTAGCTGTGATGTGACAGCTCAGGATTTACAGTCTTTGGTGACACAAAGATAGTACAGAAAATCTATAAATGACAAAAGAACCAATAGGAGTACTCTGTGCTAACAGAACATTCTGATACATTGGAATTATTTGAGGGAGTTAAACAGCAGCTGAAAAATTAGTGATTTAGGCATTCAGATGATTTTGCTTACAATAATCAATAAGCGAAATAGATTTAAATATGTTGTTGAGGTTTAGAAACTTGGGACAACTGAAGGTAGTGGAGGATAAGGATTTTTGTAATAGAGAAGGCATAAAAATGCAATAATTCTAGGTCAACCCGAGCAGTTTTGTCTTGAAGGACTATGCACAGGTGGTTGCTGATAGTGTGCATGTGTTTTAATTCTTCCAAAACAGAAGTTAGTCTTCTGTTCCCTGAGCCCGTGAGCTCTTGCTTCTGTGTTCTGCATCTTTCTCTTGTGCCTATTACTGTCCATCTTTCATGTTCCTTCACAGAACTAACGTAGCTCACTAAAACAACAGAAAACTCTCCACTTGGGTTTTTGTTGCTGCTGTTCAGCAGTTTGAGTGGGCAGACAGGTCTGACAAGCTAAGCACTCTGACAAAGGTGAGAGTGGTGTCAGAAAACCTTTTTCTTCCTTTGTACCATTGAACTGTTAAATGCTGAACTTCAGAACGTATTTTAATGAAATAAAGTCCTGTAGAAACCCTTTTCAAGAAGGCTGTGCATTTCTGAGACAAAAATGAATTGCAAATAGGTGTAAATACCTTCACAAGTTAAATGATGCTTCCATGTGGAAATGTTACGAATTATTAATGCTATTTAAAAGAAAAGCTGAACTCATTAATTTCTTCTGTACTAGAAGAAATTCTAGTTCACTAGATGTGAACTACTGTTCACTTGTATTATTCGTTTTTTCCAAACATCGAAATCCAAAGTTTGAGAAGATACATTTTGTAACATCTCTTCTGTTGGTAACAGATCAGAGCTAAAATGTAGCTACACATGTATCCTTAATATGATATTTTGATGGGATGTTGGTCTTTTTTGGTAGTCTGACAAATGTTTCTCTGAAAGTACGTTAAAGAAAATGAATGAGCAAGTGTTGATCTTTAGAGCGATGAAACAAGTAAATGAGCTAAAAAAATGACGAATTGGAACCAAAGTGTATTTGTGAAGTCATATTATGTAATAATTTTGTAGATTGAATCTTTGTAGGAGAAATAGAAGCAATCAGAATCTATTTCCTTCCCCTTCTTCATCCTCCTACCCCATGCTCTACAAGAAAGCAGTGTACAGAAGGTGCTACAGAATTCCAGAAATCTTACACCATAATTGTTATCTGGCAGCATGTAGCTGTTGGAGTTGAGATGGGGTTACATAACTTTTTAGATAAGAAACAAAAACCAAAAATGAGATTCCTGGTGAGAAACAAAGCTTTCTGATTAATCATGATGTACAAACTCGAGGCATTTTGTATTGGTATTTAGCTGCACCATAAATCAGGGGTCTTCAAGTTGTTCAGGATGAATATTGTTACAGGTGCTTACCCAATGGCTGCATGGCAATCATGCCTTGTTTTTCTTACAGTAAGAAAGATTTCAGGACCTGCCTGAATATTGTCTGCTCAACTATCTTACTTGTGAATCAAGATTAAAGTTTCCTTTGTCAATTTTATAGTTGGCCCTGTATTTTTTAAATATATTCTTCCTTGGAATTGTGTCTTCTGCTAAATCTTGGTTTTACAGAATGTACGGATTGCATTTATCAGCTCTGCACAGGAGTTTGGAACATCTGAACTCATTCCTAAGTATATAAATGGGATATGTGCGTTCTGCCTGCCCTTAATGCTCCCTTAGCTTTCACTTACTGGCGATATTATTTTCAGTCCTTGTTAAGAGTAATTTCTGTCCTTTATTTTCCTTACAGTAAAGCTTGTAAAAGGTCAGACATTTGATATCATTACCTTCCCTAGAATTGGGGGGAGGGAGGGTTCCCATGTTGTTTTATGGATGAATGTTTATCTTGTGAGCTGTTGCTATGTTTTTTGAGTTTTTTTTAGAGCTGTGGCTGAATAGAGATCTTACAAAAGTGAAGCATGCAGAGTTGTCCATGAGGAGCTAACTGTTCATTGTTTTTCTGGCAGTAGGGAAGATGGCTAGTTTGTGTGGCCTTTGAGACAGACTTGATTGAAAGCTGTCATATTTGTTAAATATTGTGGGAATTCATGTCCCTCTGTTAATCCTTTTCTGGATTCCAAAGTGGGTATTTTAGAACTCTTCTTACACTTTTTATGCATCTTTGTGGTAGAGGAGGGTGCAACTGCAAGAAGTCATTTTGCGGGAGCTACGTCTCTTTGTCTCAGCAGCTTGTTGTTGAAATTTTTATTCTTATCAGTGTAAGAGCTGAGTATCTCTTTCAGAGGTTTTCCTGCAGTGAAGTGTTCTCCAGTTCTTTGATGTTATATGCATTTGAATTCACATTCAGAACTAGCACTTCTCAAGTTTCCTTGGGAAGAAAAAAGAAAATTAAAAACAAAAAAAAGGAAAAATTGTGAGAGGAGGTATAACCTAAAGGAGGAGAGATTGTAGAGTTAAGGACAGCAGATGTCTTGTGAATGAGATTTTTGTATGTAGAAAGCCTTTGGATGGGTTACTACTGCAGTGGCTTTGAGTGGAAAGGTGTAACCTTGGTAAGCTGTCCTGGCAAACTTTGTCTTGATGGTTTGGATCTGAGAGAGGAATTTGATGTGGTTGCTGATGCTCCACTTTACAGAAATCAAGCTTATTCTTTCCAGACGTGTAGTCATTTATTCCCCCTTTTCTTCCTGCTGTTCTTGTGTCCCTTGTCCTTCCTGACACCTCCTTATGTGTTGGGACTACTGTTGATTTCAGTATGGTACAAAACGTAATTTGAAGTCCTCCTAAGTGTTCCTTTGATCAGAATTTCATGTTTCTTTGCCTTTTAGATGAAATTTAGATGAAGTAAAAGAATACTAGAAAGTCAACAGAAAAGATTGTAAAACATGTTCATTTAAAAGTTTTCTTATTGTTTACTGATATTGTTTCATCTTGAAGTGCATTAAAGTCATTGCCCCTTGGCTCCAAAATTATGAATAAAAAAAATTATTTAGGATTATTTGAATTTCCCAGTAGAATGATGAAAGCTAAAGAAACTCAGGCAGTGGTTAGCCATTTCATAGCTTCCTTCTTGAAGCTTGTCTGGGGTTCAGTGAAATTGTTACTCAAGTTTTTCTAAACACATACACTGATGAAGTAGTAACTGTGGTAGCTTAGCACTGGTGAAAGTCTTTTGTATCAACAGATTTGATGGATAACATGGCAGTCTTGGTGTAGACGCTTCTGTTTTTTCTTGATTCCTGCTTGCTTTTCTGTTAGTATGGGTAGCACTTTGGGGACTGTTACATTTAAGATGTTATTGAAAAGACCGTGCGGTGCATTTGAATCCTTCCTCTCCATATTAGTTTTTTCTTTCAAATGTGCTTTCCAGGTCTAAAAAGAGATAAACAAACAATCTCCCCTCCAGAAAAACACGAAAGAAAACAGAAACAACTTCCCTAATCTAAAGCTCCTTCAACAAACCTGTATTAGGTTTTAAAAATTTAGAACCTACCTTATGGTGTACGTCATTGTAATTATGACACCTGCACACTTTATTATGAAGGGAAAAACTCCACATTTCTATCCATGTGGCAGAGTGGAAAAAAACCCCCAAGTTCACTTGAGTGTGTAAAAACCCCAAACCTAGAAACCCCCATCAGCTTTTTAAAGTGTTCTGTTGTGCCTGTCTTTGAGTTTTAAGATGCGTGCAAGAATTGAAAGAACTTTATGTATTGTATTCTAGCAAGTATAGTTCTACAGGATATTTTGGTGATGATAGCTTTTTTACTTGATTTATGAACTTTTTTAGTTAAACTATATTTCCTTCCTGGCAAAATTGGTTTATAAGTTTAGTTACATGGATTTGGGCTGGTTAGAGACAAGGTGATCTCTAAGTCAGTCACCTGGTATTTACAGTTCATAAAGGTAGAGATAAATGTGTTTTGCTTTCAGCTTTGCATCTAGGTTGTCAGTTAACAGATTCTACTTTATTAGAGAATTTTAGAACCCATTCTTCTACTCTCTCAGGCTGATTCCGTGAAATAAGTTTCTGATGTTTCTTCTGCTGTGACAGAAATAGAAGGGTGATACTTGGTCATATCGGAGTCATATCGGATACTTGGTGCATAATGGAGTATGCACATATTGCATCTCATCCTGGTGCTTGGTGAGAGCAGTTGTGCTGTTGCTGTTGAACAAATGATGTTCTTTTGAAAGTCTGGACAATCATTTTAATAGTTAGAGAAAGATCAGCATGGGTAGATTTTAAGATTCAAAACAGTTACTGAGTTTTCCTATGGCTATTCAGACTTACACATCTTTTCAAGCTTCTTAACGGGTTTTTTAAACCCCTTGTGTCAATCCATATGTATGCACGTTTTTTTACTAGCTCTCTGTAGAAGTACTCAGTCTGAACAAATAGCCATACATTGTGCTGTTCTGCAGAATTTTGTGTTAGTTTACAAAAGTTCCACAAATACATAGTTAAAGAAATAAAATGCTTGAGTGCCAGTAGCTTGTAAGTAACTTTCTCTCACAGCTGCAGTTTCTTTGCATCTTCTGACACTGACTAAGTAAACCGTATTATATTGCTAAGGAAAAAATGACTCGTTTATGATTAGACTAGAAAAAATACTGAATTCCTGTATTCTAAGTTTAATTGTTAGTTTTGTCAGACTGGCTATTTTTGTAAAGTATTTGTCTAAACTATTCAAACAAATACAGTTTCGATCTGATTCTGTATTCCTCCAAAAACTGATTTCTACCAGCATGAAAGACTTCTGTTATACTATAAAGGCTCTGGGATAAGAAGTTATTTTCTTCTATTTGCACAATTTTGTTCACACTGCCAGTGCTTCATTCATGTTTAAAAAATAAAAATTAAAAAAACCCTCTGATTAAATTCTCAGCTCTTTTAGGAAACACATTTGATTTGTATAGCTTTTGATACTTTATCCTGTTTGCCATGGAAAATACTTATTTAGTCTCTAAAATGTATGCCTCTTTTTTGGAAACGAAATCTAAATCAGATTTCACATTCTTATGCATGGAGATGTCAGTAGGGGAGCTAAAGCTAAAACCTTGCATTAATTTACATTAGTATCCCAACAAAAAAGACCGTGCAGGTGCAGAAATGCAGAAAGATAGAAATCTTCAGTGAAAAATGAATTAAGATCTCTGAAACAGAAACCATGTCTCTGTTTTTAATCCAGTTTCTTCTATTGATTAAGTGATTATTGTAAAGATGGATTATACTAACAACAGTGCATTCATAAATGCTGGTTATAATTGAAGAATTTCAGTTTGTGCACTTCGAAATATAAATACTGGATTTGCTTTTATATAATTATATTATAAAGCATTCAAAACATTAATGTTTTTTTCAAATAACACAGGACATTATTGCCATGTCTCTTAAATTTTGATAACACTTGATGCAATATAGTGTGTTATGTTAAAGGTGAGGCTGAACTTAGTTTTTATTGTGTTTTACAACTTCTAGAAATATAAAGAGAAAGATAAACACAAGCAAAAATATAAGAAGCAGTCGGAGTCCTCACCATCTTTGGTTCCATCTCTTACTGTAACTACAGAAAAAGTAAGTCAGTGTGTTTTTTCTCCTCTTCCACTTCAGTTACTTATGTTGAAATTTCATGATGTAATCATTCCACTATATATAATAATTATCAAGCACTCTTGGTATTTTTTCCTGTAATGTAAAATCCTAAAATACTTTGAGGTTTAACATATGGAGAAAGGCTTAGAGTTTTGTATTTAAATTGTGAGTCAATAATTGTGAAGTGCCAGTGAGACTCAAGTGAATTTTTATAAATTGAGGTATATTTAATAATTTGAGAAGTTTTTTAGAAAGTCTGTCCTTAAAAATTCACCTGTGTATGCTGATCTGACACTGAACCTGCAAGTTAAAACTGGTAGTTATGAAATTACAGCTCATGCTTCGTGTACTTATAATATGTCTTATTCACAGGTTGTTATGTTAGGTTCTGTGACCTTTTCTTCCTGTTGATGTTCTAGAAAATACCTAATTCCAGGGAGAGTATACAGGGTTAAATAATGACAGTTCTCATTGCACTAAGCAAGAATCACTTTTGCTATCCACCAATAAAAGTACACTGATGTTGGCATTACAGGGTAATGGGCAGTACTGTTGAGAAATGGGTTTTATGATGCCAAAGCTGGAAAAGATGCCCCCCATTCATGTGGGGATGTTTGACATCAGAACTGGGGAATCATGGTTTGAATTCATTCAGGCTCAGTACATAGATCATCGTGTTTTAGCAAAGGTTTTGAGGCTTTTGTTAACTGTGTGTGGTTTGGTTGCTGAGGCGTTACATTCAACAAATGTGTGTTTGCATATGGTACACCAAGACATGATTGAAATACTGACTTTCTCTGGTCTCTGGAAGTATTCTCTCAACTAGTGGTATCAATTTCAAGAATAATCTCCAAGAAAGTTATATTTTTAGTATGCTTTGCATGTTTCTTTATTCTTAATAGTAAGATTATTAACTTGAGAATGCATACCTGCTAACATCCCATTATTTGTAACTCACACTTCTGTTAAGAGTCTTGTTTCTGGTTCTACTGTATTCTCTTTGATGCGGTTGTGTCAAGTGAGACTTAGTGGTTTTCTAAAATTCTGAATAACTCTTAAAAAAATAGAAGAAAAGGTAGAGTCAATTTACCACTTTGCTGTTTAGATTTAAGAGCAATTAGAGATTGCAATCAGTGAGTGTGACAGTTTCTATTGAAATTAGGTTGTAGAACACTTTGAGAAGTATTGACTGGTCCACGTGATTTGTTACTTCATTTTATTAATTTGCCCTAAACATACTCCTCTTGAGTCTGAGACAACTTCTAAAATTCATTGCCTGTAAGAGAGGCTTCTTGTGTGGGAATTTCTTTAAACTTTACAGCCTTTGTTTAGGTTCTATACTATGTATGATCTTATCTTTCTTGAATTACATCCCTCTTGTACTTTGATTATCTAATCATTGTAAGTTTTTACAAAAAGTGACATTACTGTATGTTTTTGTAAAAGTTAAAGAATATATATGGAAATATTGATTATCTTTTGCATCCTGCTTATTAGAACATGCTTTTAATGCCAAAGACACAGTTGGATTCTGTTTTTTCTGCTAAGCTTATTTCTAATTGCTTTGTCTTCCCTATCCTTTTCCTAATTACAAAGTTTACTCCTATGGATAGTCAGAGGGATGAGCTAGAGCAAACACTAAAATGAACAGAAAATCTCTAGAACTTAAATTATAACTGAATTAAACTGAAACAGAATATTGATTGTGGAATTTGAATATCATTGTGCCCTTTTAGTTTTTTTATTTAATCTTTTGCATGTAGGTTTTCTTTACCTAACCTGTTTGCTTCATTTATTGCCTTTTTTTTTATAGTGCTTCAAATCATCAGGAAAATTGGTGTTCAGTTTTTTAATGAGGTTACTAAGTGTGATTATGTTTTTTTAAAAAAGTATCTACTGGATATATGGAAGTGATTTTTTTTTCGTGGCTAATTCCTCCAGTTAATTTTATTCCTAAGTCCTTTTAACACCATTTACATGCATTTACTTTTCTAGGTTATAAACTCATAATGTGTTCCTCAAAACTTTGAAATTTTAGTAATGAAACAAGCTTTATTTTTTTCTAAGATGAGTATTTGGTTCAGAATATTGTATTAACGTATTACTTTTATGTGTCCTTTTACATAGAGTTGCTAGAATTGATTTGGACCTGATAACTGTTTCACAGCAGTCTTTCTTTGTATTGAATGCATGATTTTATCATGATATATAATCACTTCTGCTACCATAATGTTCCTGTGGGGGGAACTGAAATTTGAAATGAAATTTGGTTTTCCTTTTTAAAGATGTTAAATCTTTTGTAAATCCCATGGTAATGACCATTTATGCAGGTGATGTCTTAAAGCATGTTTTTATCTGGATGAATGGTTTCTTAAGATAGAATCATGAAAGGCTGCACGATAAACTGTGGATTTACCTTCTGTTAGTGTACTTGAATTGCCTGTTTGTTCTGTAGAATTTAATTCCGAGAAATTTTACTGATGTTCCAGTCCCTGCTATTTTGAGAGGCACTTTGTGCATCCCTGTAATGTCTCAGCAAGTGTTGTTTAGTCTGAATCAGTTAAGTTTGAAAAAGTTTGAAGTAAGAAATACCTGACTACTCTTTCATTAATGTAGTAGCACTACATTTTTTCCCTTTTGGGACATAGAGAATGTTTCAAGGAGAACTACAATAACTTAGGAATTTGAATTCTATTGCTGCCTCTTCTTCTGCCCGCTTTCTTAGTTGGGAAGAGCCATCAGCCCTGTATTTACTCCTCATAAAAAATTTCTGTCTCGGGTTTTGAGCTTTGGCTCCCACCAGCAGTGCAGGGACATGGGGACTGAGGGTTATGAGCAGTTCATCATCGGTTGTTCCTGCATCTGCTTAAGGAGAAGAGTCTTTCCCCTGCTCCAGCATCCCTCCCATGGGAGACAGTCCTCCATGAACTTCTCCAGCATGAGTCCATCCCATGGGCTAGACTTCTCCACAAACCGCTGCACCGTGGATCACTTCTCCACCGGTGCAGTCCTTCAGGCACAGCCTGCCTCCAGTGTGGATCCCCCACAGGGTTACAAGTCCTGCTAGAAAACCTGCTCCAGCAGGGCTCCTCTCTCCACAGGTCTCCAGGTCCTGCCAGGAGCCTGCACCAGCACAGACCTCCCACAGGGTCACAGCCTCCTCTTAGGTATCCTCCTGCTCTGGCATGGGTTTCCTCCATGGGCTGCAGGTGGATCTCTGCATCCCCATGGATCTCCATGGGCTGCAGGGGCACAGCTGCCTCACCGTGGTCTTCACCATGGGCTGCAGGGGAATCCCAGCTCTGGTGCCTGGAGCACCTCCTGCCTCTCTTTTTTCACTGACCTTGTTGTCTGCAGAGTTGATTCTCTCACATGTTCTCATTCTTCTCTTCTCTGGCCGCAATTACATCTGCCCAATAACCCTTTTTTGTTTTTCTTTCTTCAATATGTTGTCATGGAAGTGTACTACCATTACTGATGGGCTCAGCCCTGGCCAGCATTGGGTCAGTCCTGGAGCTGGCTGGAATTGGCTTTGCCAGACATGGAGGAAGCCTCTGGCAGCTTGTCACAAAACCCCCCCCCACTAGCCCCCCACTACCAAAACCTGGCCATGCAAACCCAGGGTTGGTTTTGGAGGTTTTTTGGGTTGGTTTTTTTTTTGCTTGGACTCTGCTCTTACCATGTGGCGTTTTTGTGGGGAATTACTTGCCATGGTCCTTCCCGTCTCTGTGCCTCTCTGTGCTACTGCCTTATACGCCTGCATAGGGCTAAAGGCCACTCAAACCTTGGAATGTATTGTGTATACCAAGAGTGGTTATTGCACGTTTACCATAAATCCCCAGAAGGTTTAAGAGTTGCTGCAGGTGGATGGTGTAACTCTTCAGGGCGCACAGAGTGATAGATGGAGACTGTAAAAATGACAGTAGCTCTCTGTGCTTAGGGTATATTTCATCATGTTGGTGTTCATGATTCTCTGACTAAGCATATAGATTTCAGTACACCTTATAGCACCTTCTGAAATGAAAATACCTGTTGGAGCAAAATTTTCCAATGCAGAACTGTGCTGTGCATGCATGTTCTTCAAAATCTGCCAGGAGTGGGATTCAGGCTTGCAGTCAAACCAAATCACAGCACAGTGTTTGCAAATTAATGCCTACTTGTCATTGCCTGGCCCTGGTATGCAAATAGATTGAAATATTTGTTTTCCTCAAAGCTTGTATATTTAGTTGTCTTCTGTCATTTGGAACTGACAAGTAAGGTTTATGTAAATGTCTTAGCTATTTTAGTAAAATACAGAAAACTTTGTATAGCTGGTATACAAAGCCTTATGTAAAGATGAAGAAACATTCTGTTTTAGGCCTAAATTCAGCAAGCATCCCACTTGGGGCAGGGAAAACGTGTGTGCATGCTCAATTTTAAGAGGCATGTGTTTGTGTGGTCTTTAATGGAGATAACTGTAGATACTACTTTAAATTCTATTCTGTAAAGAACTGAAAAACAGACAAGCTCATTTTGAACAGATGAGTAGCTTCTAGGTTTGATCCATATTTTTTTTAAGAAGCTTTAAACAGCTATTTTACTAAGTGGCTAGAGTATAAGTAACAGCAGATTTTTTTTCTTTTTCCTGATTTTGTTTTCATTTTCTTTCTTATGTTATTAAAACTCTGTTATCACAACTCCGCATTTTTTTTCAGTCATGAGAACAATAGTATTCCCTTGTATGATTTCTTAATGTTGTGCATGCAGTTTCCCTGCCCGCCTAATTATTTTCTGTGAAACCTCTTTTGACTATTGTTCACCAATAGGAACAATTCTGGCAAAATTTAACAGACAAATCATGGACCTAAAGATGAAATTTTTGAAAGCCCTGTGGAGAGTGTATGAGTGTAGGAGAAGGGCCAGAATTCTTGGGGGTGGGTAGGGGTTGAGGAAGAAATTTGCATTGGAAATTTGCATTGGAAGGAAATTGCTCAAGAGTGTTTTCTTACCTGTCAGAGAGAGGGTTTGAATTAAGTGTGTCTCAGTCAGCTCTCTTATGTGTCTTCTTTACTTGGTGGTGCTTAAGGAATTGGGTGAATGGGGGATGGTTCACATGCCTGGGGGGTTGATTTTGGTTTGGTGTTGAGATTATAAAGTCTTAGAAGTCCAAGTTCTTAGGTTCTGAAGCCTTCAACAGTTCCACTGCCGATGGAACAACATTTCCAGTTTAACAAAAAAGGAATAAAAATTTTATGTTCAGAAAAGCATTAAAAGCTTAGTTTCTAATTTTTAATTTTAAGCATAAAATAACAATATCCTATTTAAATAGACTATAAAGACTGTAGCCATTAGATTTTTCCATTTACCTCTGTGAAGTAAAAATCAACCAAAGCCATTATGCATTTTTTTTCCACAAAATGGTGTTTTATGTACTTCAGTTGTTTGCTGAGAATCTTCACAGTTCAGCTTCTGTAATTTCTGCTGTTTCTAGTTACATTAGTGTTTGAACACTTCTGTGTTTGTCTGAAACAGATGTTACAGTTTTTTGTGTGACTTGTTTCTTTAATTTCTTCTCTCTTTCAAAATGCCAGACATACACAACCACTAGCAACAACTCCATGTCAGGCTCCTTGAAGCGGTTGGAAGATACCTCAGCTCGATTTACAAATGCAAATTTCCAGGAAGTTCCTACACACGTTTCAAGTGGAAAAGATTCTTCAGAGGCTAGAGGGTCAGAGAGCAAAGGGAAGAAATCTGCAGGTCACAGCTCAGGTCAGAGGGGAAGAAAGCCTGGTGCTGGAAGAAATCCAGGAACGACTGTGACTGCAGCTAGCCCTTTTCAGCAAGGTACTGGTTGTTATGCTGTAACACAGCTTCTGCTTTGACATGAATTAAAAATTTTATGTATGCAGAACTTGAAAAGTAGTTAATCTTTTATCCTCAATACTGAGAATGTTGTTTCACTTCAGGGAAAAACCCAGCTTTTTTCAGGGTAAAAATGTTTGTTGCTATAACATTAGAAAAGGTTGTGCATTTTTAAAGGGCAAAACTGATGCTTTTGTTCAGACTGTTAAAGTATTCTCTTTAGCTGTTAACAGAAATGTCTTTATGTGCCAGAAAGTTAATCTGGGGTAAACCTTAATATGAATTTGAGTCTAGAGGTCTTAGCTCCTTAAGGGAGTAATATTGATGTTTTTTAGTCAGTTCACTGGCTAAAGAACAGAGCCAGACTACCTAATGCATAGGATGCAATGGCCCCTCAATAATTTTTTAAGATGCAGATATCTAAAGTATACCATTTTCTTCAGAGTGAAAGACCTTTTTACTTAATTTTTTTGTCATCAAAATATATAAGCAGAAGATGAGTATGTAAGGTTTATTTACCTTAGGTAATACAAAATCTTTTACTTTTTGAGCTTGCTAAAACCCACTATGTGCACTATGGGCACTTCTAAAAAAGCAAATTTTACTATGGCATCTTCATCAGAATTGAAAAAAAGATTAAAAAATGAAAATTTTTTAAAAATTCCTTAATTAATAAATCATGTTATTTTGAAACACAACAAACTAGGCCTTTTATAAAGTAATTTTCACTGTGGTATCTAGTAGCTGACTGTCCTTTATACTTTGTGATGTTGGTTTTCCTTTTGAGTTTATTTATGCAGTGAACACTTGTAAATTTGTCTAGAACTCTTCCAATATTTCAGTTTTTTTTACTTGAAAGAAGAGTAAGTGTTTTTTTGTTTAAATTCTCAAAACTTTGAAAATTGCCTTCTGGAATTCTTCATTTAAAGAGAAATCTTACTGCAGATGGCAAAATAGATCTTTACTATGTGCATGTATTTTCTTTTAGACTGCATTAAGTGCAGTTGATATAACTTATTTAAAATACAAAACAATGATATTTTAATGTTTTTTTAAAATAGCTGTATTTATGTAAATTGTATTTTAAATGGAATTCTTAACAATGTTTGGTGGAGTACTAAGTTTTTAAAGGACGTGGGTTTTTTATACCTAATGTCATATTTAGGAGTATTTTCTTGATGTTGTCATCAGTGTGAATTCTGTGAAACAGTACCCATATACACCCACCTGTATAAAATTAGTGAATTTCAGTGCAAGTAGATGTTGGTAGTTCCTGAGAGTGCTTCATTTTCTGCCTTGAATACACCAATACAGTGATGAAATGACTGCATTCCAAATACTGAAGAAGGAATGTAATTCTGTTACACAAAAGATCTTTATGTTTCTGTGACAGTGCTAAAGAAGTCTTAAAATGCCAATTTTATACACTGTTTTTCACTTCTTCTCTTGTGCTTTTGAAAAATATGTCTTCTGTGGAACTCCTCCTCAGACAGGGAAAATTAAGCCAAATTGTTGTTCCCTTGACCTGTGTCAGACCCTTGATTTTAGGTAGAATGGTAAGGAAGATTGCAGGCACAGTGTAGATGTGATCATAGCACATTTCTATCAGTCTTCTTTTTATATATGTGTATGTTCAAGAAAACTTGCTCCAATTTGCACCAAGTGTTTTTTATGGCTGCAAAACATGATGGATGTCAAAGTTGCCTAAGCAGCAAAGTTGTTACTCTTCTATTAATCATTTTCACCTTGTTTGTGCCCCAGATTCAAATCTGAGTCTCAGACAGGAATCTGAGAATCTCATTCAGCAAAGTGAAGATCAGCAGGAGAACCAAGGAGTTATTTAAAAAATAAATTCTTTAGCTCTTGGTAATGCTTTTCATAAAGTCCTTCCACATAAAAGTTTATTATTCTAAGATAGTAATACTTCCCATCAGTTTTCATCAACTACACGGAAAAACATAATTGTACTTCTTTCTTTTTTTTAGGAAGCTTTTTGGGCACTCCTGGGAGCATAAAGTCATCTTCTGGAAGTTCAGTTCAGTCTCCCCAAGATTTTTTGAGTTTTACAGACACAGATCTGCGAAGTGACAGTTTCACGCATTCTCAACAGGCTTCCTCAACCAAAGATGTACATAAAGGAGATGCTGGGAGCCAAGAGGGGGGAGTCAATTGTTTCACTTCCTTAATTGGTCTCCCTTCATCATCAGCAGCTGTTTCCCAATCTAAAAACTTTGACAGCTCACCTGGAGACATAAGTAATTCAAGCCTTACTTCTACAGCATACAAACGAGCTCAAACTTCTGGAATAGAAGAAGAAACTGTAACAGAGAAGAAACGGAAAGGAAATAAGCAAAGTAAACATGGGCCTGGTAGACCTAAAGGAAATAAAAGTCAAGAAAGTATTTCCCATCTTTCAGTTTCTTCTGCTTCCCCAACTTCATCTGTGGCATCTGCTGCAGGAAGTGTGACAAGCTCTGGTCTTCAAAAATCTCCAACTTTGCTCAGGAATGGAAGTTTACAAAGTCTTAGTGTTGGTTCATCTCCAGTGGGTTCAGGTAGGCATTTATTGGATTTGTTTTCTTACCTCAAAATATGTTTTTATTATTTTAGCTATAATTCTGAGTATACTTTTCCAGAACATAGTATCATTTAAAATATCATGAAAATCACACTGGGGGAAAAAGGACTGTTGGAAAAGTAAATTTTGTTCCATGTATAGGTGCCACTGTGCTGTAGGTGGCTGTAGTAGACTGACCTGTGTATTGATCTATAGGCTATATAAATGCTGGTTTTGAAGCTGTAGGGGGAAAAGTTGCGTAAAAATAGGTTCTTTGAAAATTATGTGTGACAGATTTAGCAAAAAAAATTGATAGTTAGCATGGACTTCATTGTCTGTGTGTTCTGTTACACAGAGAAAACAAAATTGGTACTCAGGTATGTCAGCTTTGCTGAATGTGTCCCTCAATTACATTTTCCCAATTTAGCTTAACTAAAACCCAAAATGTCTACATGGAGAATGACCAGTTTAAACATGTAAAATTATATTCTGAATCTGAACTCCTGTGCAGCTGGATGACATTTTCATATTCTTGTGTGCTGTTTAGCAATTGAAATTGGCTGGTTTGTTCTTCCTCTGTTCTAAATGTTATGCGCATCTGGGGCTGTGAGAGGCTTTCTGTTTCCTGTAAACCTGTGTGTGGAATGGCCTGGCAGAATACTCTTATCTGCCAAACTCTTTGTTGCCCTGAAGTTTCTTTCAAAGCTTTTGTGATTAAAAAAAATAATGAGTTACCTCACTTTTGAAACTCTGAAATGTTGTCCTTTTTGTTGTTATAGTGGGGGTTTTTTTGCTTAATTTTTCTATTTTGGGGGAAAAGAGAAATGGAGCTTGAATACTTGATTGTGGGAAGGGTTTTATGCTTTTTGTATTGTATACTTTCACTCTATAAGCAAGAGATACTTTTAAAAAATACATAGTTGAAGGGAAGAAAACCCCTGTATTTCTTTCAGAATAAGGCAGGTTCTTAAAAACTTGATGTCAAAGCCACATTGTTTTAAAGCAGTTAGATACAGGCAAATTATCGTTTTTACTATGGGTAATAATGGCAATAGCAGTAGCAACTATGTTAAAAAATACTTTTCCTGTATTAAAATCAATGAAGAGAAATGGTATATGACAAAACTTCGTGGTTCACTATTTATCTTCTTGTTTAAAATGCAGTTTTAAGAACATGTTCACCTCTTATCTGTTATGAACAGAGACCATCTAACAGATTTACATCAGAGTTCTGATTATTATAGTATGAACTTCTTTATTCCTTTATAATCCCTTTGAGGTGGATTATGTATTGTAGTTGGGGTAAGAGATAGAAGTACAAGGTCTTGGTTTGAAGTGAATGACCTACGTTTCCCCGTTTATGTTTGTCTTAGAATATTTTGCCTCTTGTCAGCTCCTTGAACAGGCCTTTCCCTGTCCAGGTCCATTCTTGCTTCCTTTGTCCTCTTTATTACATCTCACTCTTCCATCTAGAAAATGCCAGTGATAATGTTAAACTCTTTGTAAATAAATACATGGATGGAAATACCATGTAGGTTTTACTACTTTTATCATGATATTCAGCCTGTAATTTCACATCTATTTAAGTGTACTTAGATTCTTGGTAGCCAGCATTAGACCTGTCCTCTGAAACAGTGATATTTTCTGAGGATGCCAAAGAACATGAATATAAACAAGCAATCAAAATTCGTAAACAGAATCACCCCAGCAAAAACAAGAAAACCCAGAGATTCAAAAGCAAGTGTGATGTCTTCGTCTTTGAGCACGAGCTCTAAATTTATCCAGAAACTTCTACTTGAATCAGAGGATATTGTTGTAATGTACTCTCCTCCCTCGTCTTCCCTGTTTCTTATGGTTGTAGTGCTGCTTTTCTCACTTCATCATACGTGTTTTTTGGGTTTAACAACCCAATAACCCAAATTTACAGCTGTGTTGCAATGAGGAAGGACGTATGAATATTTTCACTATTATCAGAAACATGTATTCTTTCAGGCGTAATATGTTAATGTTTCTCTTTGCAATGTGCCCACATTGTCCACTTACAAGATCCAACAAGTGAATCTAAATTATTTGACCTGAGCCCCCAGATAAGATTTTGTGCATGTAAATGTAGTGAGTGAAAACATAGGGTACTCAAGCCAAAAAGTTTTTATTGTCTCTTGGAATTGCCTTGATACTTCACAGAAGCAGAATCAGGAATGAGCTAGACCATACTAAACAAAGCTTTTGAGGCTCTTTTGCAAGAATCATCTCCTCTTTTTTTTTTAATAGCCTCCCTAACAGCAGCTATCATTCTCTTTCAGTTTTCTTAGGAGCACTTGTTGAGATCCATAAAAATTATGAAAAACATGACTTCACAGATGTATGATAATTGTGTTCATAGTTAATGTTCAAATGAGGTGAAATGTGAAGGGAAGCTTATTTTAAAAGGTAATGCAGATTTATCATGTGCTATTTATACATAATTAAATGTCTTTCCAAAAAGTTTTATTCAGAATAAGTATATTCAGCTCATTTTGTCAAAATATTTGTCATTTCCAAACTTACCCAGTCCACAGGCCTTTTCCTTCTTAATAAGAGCAGAGATGTACCATGTATATAAGTATAGTATAAGGACATGTAATTAGAAGCTGTTACAACACATACACTCAGGTTGTATTTCAGTTGCCATGCAACTGATCTGATGTGTTCAAGGTTTGATCACTTATATGTTCAGTCTTTATGCTCTTTATTATTCTCTCTGAAATGTATTTATAACCTGCTAGGAAACATTGTATACATTACTTTAACATTGTATTCAAAGGAATAAGCTAAATTCTAAAAAAATTAAGTAAAATTTAAATTGGTAGGGTGATACGGAATTTTTGTAGTAAATTAACATTTTACTAGTACATCTGTCCCTCCTTAAAGAAACCCCACCAAACTTCTTCAGATATCAGCTCATTTACAAACAATACTTCACTTTTTGTTGAGAATTCACAAGCAGTGTAAGTTTATTGTCTAAAAAGGTAGAAGTCAGTTATTGCAGGAGTTTATATAAAGCTGATGATGGTTCACCCCAAACAGGGCTGGTCTTTGGAGTGATTTCAGGATCCGAATCTTTTAATAGGATGTGTGTGTGTATTTCATCTGAACTCAACAATTTTATAGAGCAATCTAACTTTCCAGGTCACACGAGCTGTATTCTCAGGATTAAGTTCATTCTCGTGATCCTTCTAGGGAATATTCTAGGGAATAATATTTAAAGATTCCTAATCTAGTATTGTAAAGCATTGAGAGCTTGTCTCCCATGGCAATAGGGAAGAGAACTTTTTATGTGATGTACGGTACCTTCTGACTTTTCTGGAATAATGTTGCAATGTAAAATGGAAAGCAGTCAAGTATCAGAAGTTAACTGAAATTTCTGTTTCATGGTAGATAAAGTTCTTGTGCAGTTGTCTTCTAAGTTCAGCATGGATACTTGCTGCTGGAAATACTGCAGTGCTTCAGGCACTTCTCTGCCTTTCCGAGTTCTGCTCTTGATTTCAAGTGTACAACAAATTGTATAGTATCAGCTTCAGTAGCTGAGGACTTCAGGGGATTACTTGCTTCAATATTTTAATTTTTGTAAAATTGATTTTGTGCCCTGATGTGTACTCTAAAGCCTAAAAAAAGCTTATAAATTTTTTTTCTTTAAGAAGACTGGAAAAGATTAAATTACCAATTGGGCCTTGAAATGGTTAGCCCGTTGTTTCAGCACCCTTGTTGTGTCCATCTTCTGAAATTCCTTTGTCCTGACTGAGGCAAAATTAGAATTTGTCTTCCTACATTTTTATCTCTGCCTGTATATATCATCATATATATTCTGCCCTTAGCCAGTCTTCAGTATGCTGTGGTTGGTAACACTAGACACTTTTTGGAATAAAGGACTCATCCAAACCCAGTATTATACTTTAATAAAGCAGTATTTCAAATTCTGAGAAACCATTTATGTTTTTGGCACAGGTGCCTCTGAGTTGATCTTATGTCTTGTGCAGTCAAGTTTCAGCTTTATATACAAGTTTGCCAAATGCTTCAGATTAGTTCCATGTATTTTGTTCTCCTTTCCCATCTGATTCAAGCGGTGCTGAAGACTTTGTCAATGTTACACACGTTATGCTGTGCAAGATCATCGTACTGTTAAGCTCATTGTTGCACTGATGATGGAAGAGAACTCCAGGTTTCAAAGTAGAAGAGTAACTTGAAATTATTTTCATTGAGATACTAAGTCCCTCAAGTCCTTATGTTAAATCTTCATGATGCTGTGTTTAAAGTTTGAGTTAGTAGCTGAATCTACTGGGAGAAAGAGTTTAGAAAAAATTGTTCTGAAACAGTTTGTGCTATCTGCAAAGTGCACCAAAGCAGAAGTCTTGCTGCGTTAAAAAGCCAGTTTGTATTCAGAGGAGATAGAATATAAAGAACAAATTGATACTAATAGATATTAATGGCCTTTTAGGACTAAGCACATGGTGTAAAAAGCACACAAGGCAAAATCAATGCACAGAGAATTTAATTCTTCGTACTTGAGGCTCAACAGAAGTGGTGTTGAGATTGGTGAATGGTGTACAAGATTAAAATGTTAAAACTGATGATTGTTGGTGTAGAAAACATGGAGACATCAGGTAACAGGGAAGAAATCACATGAAGTAGTAGCTTATGAAAATGGTGATTATCATGAAATGGATCAAAGTTCTTAAGTAAAACAGTTGTTATCAGCAGCTACAGCCAGAAGTATTGGCATTTCCTGATGATGAATACCTCATATTTCCATGCTTTTAGACTGTCAGTGTTACATTTTAGTAAGTCTTTAAAACTCATGAAGTTGTAAGAGACTGTCAAGTAGTTAATGTTATGCAATTAGGATGTGTCTGACAGAAGAATGAAAGATGTTAAGACTACATAAGTGTAATGAGTAGTGGTGGATATTGAGAGTTATGGAAAACAACTTACTGGACTAATTTTATTTCCTTTTTTGTTAATAAAAGTGGCATAGTAGATGTCTACATTTCAATTGATAGAGCATGCCATTTTAATTAAAGGCTTGTAATGATAGGAAGTCAGCAAATCCTTGCATTAACTATAGTTAATATGTAAGTTTCAATTTTATTTTGATCAGAGACTTACTAAACCAATGTTTACTTTGTTTTGTTATTTCCCCTTGTGCTCAGTTGGTCAGAGCACAGTGCTCATAACACCAAGGTCACGGCTTCGATTCTCAGTTCACTTAAGAGTTGGACTCTGTGATCTTTGTGGGTCCTTTCCAATTCAGAATAGTCTGTGAAATCTATTGGAAAATTCTGCAGTTTTTGAAAAAGTCTGGTTATGAGGACAGGGTAAAATGAATCTCTTGGTCAGCAGTACAAACTAAGAGTTATGCTGGTGGAGCTAAAATAGAAGATTATGCCTTAGAAAGATGGACGTGTACTTGCAGGATAAGGATGGCCTTCTGGGGGAAAGCAGGGCTGTGGAGAAAAAGGATAAAGGTGATTAATCAGTTGTGTCTGAGTTTCCAGTTCTGATCTGTGTTTAAAAAGGTTTTAATGCATAAACAGCAAGCTAATGAGAAAGGCAGCTCCGTGTTCAGAGTGTGTCTGGTCTTTGAATACTATATGTGGTTCTGTGATTTGCTCTGTGTAAGGAAAAGAGAAGGATTAACCAACTGGAAAAATCCAAATTTACAAATGATCAAGTGAGAGAAGGTAATAGTTGAACAAATCTCAGTTCTGAAAATTTATTTTCTAGAAGATACAGTTTAGTCGAACATATTTATTTGATTTGCAAGTGCAGGAAGTTCTAGAGCTAAGAAATCAATGTGCTTGTAGAGATGTTTGTTTGGTCTTTACCTATGAACCTAATTCTGTGCTGTATTATCTCTTTGATTTTTAAAAGAAAATTTAGCATGGTGCATCAGTTTAGCATATGAAATAGTTTGTAACTGGTTAAATAATGCATTTTAAAATATAGTAATTAGTAATAAATTTTCAGGCAGCGTGGGTCTGCAAGAATTGGTTCCCAGTGTAGTATGTTCTATGCTTTTATCAGAGACTGAAAAGTTGTTTTTGCTGCTTGCTCTGAAGGTTCAGGGTGGTTTCTAAAAATGTATGTTGTAAAAAATGAACTTGGATGTAGTGAATAAGAATTCTTGATTGAGAAGGCTGTGGACAAAAAAATACTGAGCAATGAACCTTTTAAGAGAGACATGTTTTGAAAACAGTTATGAAAAACTTTTGAATAATGATGGAGAACTGAACATTATTATACTTTAGGGGGAAAAAAAGGCTGTTGTCATCACTGTAACACTCATTTCAAGAAGGGGTAGAAAAGTTACATCATAATTAATAGAAATTACTTCATACATGTTGCAGGTAGCAAAGTACTATCTTTATTTATTATACTAATTTCCTGCTAAAATATGACTATGAATGTGAAAGTTGAGAAGCGGCATACCATGATTGATATTTTTAAAACATCCTTTTCGAAGAGTCTGAAGCTCTTTACTAGACTGGATTATCTTTAATATGAGAGTATTTCAGTTTACAAAAATGTTTAGAAGCATGATCACAATTGTGATACAAAAAGAATTATTATTCCTGGTCAAGATTTTTTTTTTTTTTGGTAATTGCATACTGCATACTGGTAATTGCCCTGTTTTCTGTTAAAAAAAAAAAAAAGGTCAATGGAAAAATACAGATGTATAGTGCTTAATTGGATGGGCTGCTGAAAACAAGAATTGTTCAGCCTGTTCCACTCTTCAAGACTCCAAGCTGCCTGACTTTCCATGGAAGAAGTGTTTTGTGCGTGAGATGCAAATCAGCCGCCCTGTGAATGTTGCAAGACCAGAAACTCTTGGAGCATCGCTTTGAAACAAAACTTGATTTAAAACAAGGCAAAGTTTTCCTTTCTCAGAAAAATGGTAAAGTTTTTATTTTTGAGTGAAAACAGATGGGAGGGCTTTCTGAAGTGAAAGAAGATGTCCCAGGGAAGAACATGGTTAGAGCTTCCATGTCAAGCTGCTAAGGCCTGCTAATATCAGAGAAGAGCTTGGCAGTTGTGGAAGTTATGTGACTAGTTAATTGTTGTATGAGAATGTGTCTGTCAGGTTAAAATAGAAATTTTGAAGATTATATCTTTAAACTAGATTCCCAAATTATGGTGAGTCTGGGCACTAGCTTCTATTTAAATTTCAAAAGATGTCATAATTTATTTATTTGTTATTCTCTGACAGTCAACAGCAAATAGTATGTTTAAATTATGAGCTTGTAATACATTTCAGATGCTAAAAGAACCCACAACAAAAAAAAAAGTTAATACAGGAAAGGGAATGTGTATTTTCTTGACTTCCCTTTTAGGTCTTTCATTTAATAACAAAATAGAGAAAATTTTGGTAGTTATTAATTTTGAGAAAATAACGTAATTTTAAATAGCTTAGCAAAAAGATGTAAATTTTTCTAAACTGTTTGAAATACTGTTTTTATTCAATCTTTGTGAGTTTTCTACCCAAATACTAATTTAGTAACAATTACAAGAAATTCTGCGGGTATAGATTTTTGCTCATACAGAATTATTTGCAGAATTGGCATCTACATACAAACTTTTAGAAACATAATAAATACCTGTATGAATACACTGACTATTAGTTAATTGTATCTATACTGATAGAGACGAAAATGGACTGGGGAGGGCTTAAAGGCTACTTAAGTTTCTGTACTTACTGCTTCCCAAATTTAGCTATAAATCTTTTTTGTTTGGTAAGGGAAGGTTTTCAGGCAAGTCCATGAGCTTTTTGTAAACTGCTTGCTTTTATATTATATTTGACTCATAAGCCTACAATGAGCCTTGTATATATTTGATGTTAGGTTTGAACTCCTAATAAAAACTAACTTGCTTTAGGCCTGCTGTAATCTGCGTGAACTACACTGTATGAATGAGATCTGGCTGACAGCTTTGCTACTCTTGTTTTCTGCATAGTGAACAAAATAAATCGCCTGCTTTTCCAGTGGCTGATTGTCTTTGCAGATACGTGGAGTAAAGTATGTGGTATTATCATTATTACATTAAAAAAAATAAGGGCAGAAAGAGAAGATGTACTGAAACTTCCAGTTTTGTGCTTAGATTATGTTAGTTCTCTAACTCTTATTATAAAACTAAGAATTAGAATTTTAAATAGATAGAGCAGGGGAACAAGGAGAAACTGTGAAGCAATTATGATTTCATCCTATCAGATGTCTTTGTTGCGGAATTTGGTATTTGCTTTAGAGATGTATCCCTTTCTGAAGATCAAGGATATATTCCTTAATTCTATTGCTACATGGAAAATAAAGTGAGATACAAGTGTTTCTTACTTGTAACTGTTTAGTTCCCAGAAACTCCTTTAAAATGGCTGAACTTTAAAAAATGGACTTTCAAAATGGTATCAAATTAAGAGGTTTTTTGCATATATATTTTAAAATTAAAATATTCATCCTCTTGAGTGTGAACATTTTTCAGCATCTGGAGTCAATTACTAGAGTATGGCATTCTTTGTAAGTCAAATGTGAGATAGCAATCAGTCTTTTAACTCCATAAAATCTGTTAAAGGTGACATGGGAACATAAAAAAGTGCATGTGGGGGAGGGAAGGCTTGACTATAAAAGGAGCAGTAGGGTTTTTTACCCTTCCTTGAAAATTGTACTTTTCAGATCTTACAGACTTTCAAGTCTTTCAGAAATCAAATATAGCTGAAAAATAAGTGATGTGTATGTGTTGATAGTTCTTGAAGCATTTTGTCCCTCTGAAGACTGTCCAATTCATATGGTAAAATTCTTTTTTTGTTGTTGTTGTCAGTTGGAGGTGACAGCACTGCAGTCAGGTTTTTAAAATCAGAAGGAAGTGTACTTAGCTTTTAAACTTCCCATGTATTTGATGTGAAGAGCTGCAGTAGCAGAAGTTAAACTGACTGAAGGTTGTCTCAGGATTATATTTGGGGAGAGGCTGTGATGTCTAGAGCCGTTGTTTATCATAGTAATTTCTGCAATTCCCTTTTAAAGTTTCAAAAAGAAAACAAAAAAATTAAATAGAAATGCTAACATAATACAGTGGCATAAAGAAGACTAGTAACCTTAATTGAGCTTTTCAGTGAAAGATGTTGCTCAGGGACAAATCCATTAAGACTTAGAATGGAGAGATTCACGTGTTGGTGTATAGTAGCTATACTGCTTTTTAAAACAATTATAATAGGGCCAAGTGCCTGATTATCAAGTCCCAATGCTTCCTTCTTATGTAAGTAATTAATTTTTCTTCCTTAAGCAGGTTATATGGATGTGATAGGACTAAGAACAGCAGCTTTCTGAAGCTCCAGGCCGCCTGTGCTGTGGTACTGTAGCATGTCACTTGGCACAATGCTGCAGCAAATGCACCCCAGCAATTCTGGCTCTGTAGTGGAGGATTTGCAGTCAGGTGGCCCCCTGGTAGCTCCACGTGCACAAAGACATGTCTTAGGTACTGTAAGTGACACTGTGTCCCAGTGCCTTTTCACTGTATGGTAGTTCCTGATACTGTACAAACATTACCTGTACCTGTAAGATCTGCATGTAGATCCATCTGAATGTGAGCTCATTTTTGGTAATCTCCCCAACATGATTAAAATGCAGAAAATTGGATGAGGTAAGCCAACAATGTATTTCCAGAAGGTTACTCGAATAAAACTCTCTTTCAAGAGTATTAGGCCTACCTGTAAGGGTGGTGTAGGAACTTGATATACAGGTATGCCATACACACAAAGTGTGCTGTCAGAATACTTAGCAGGACAGTTCTTGCAAGGGCTTTTGTGGTGGTAATGCAGGAAATAGTAAGTGAAATAAACTATTTGGTATTGGTAGAAAAGCTACTTCTTATCTGCTCTTGAGTGTAAAGCTGTTTTTTGTCCATTTGAACCAAACTGGAATTTAACACCTAGTTTGGATGCAAGCTCATTACTTCATATTGCTCTTTCTATACTTTTTATTTAGCTTTTAAATGCAAGTCTTCATCTTTCAGTGTCAGATTTGGTAGATATATGAGAAGGCCATAAGTATAGCAGGAAGTAAACTGTTCATTTTCAACTGTTCACTAGACAGTGATCTAGCTTGCTGCATATGTTTTTGGGAGAGAGAATTACATGCAGTGGTAAAAGGTTCAGAAAAGGGTTCTCACTAAACCAAGTAACTGGAAAGAAATGGAAAAATTTTGTCATAATAAAGTGAGTGAGCATCTATGTTCTTTGGACCAGTATAGTCCTAGAAGTCTGAGTTGAGAAAGGGATTCATGGAAGCTGCTAACAGAACTAAAGAATATGAACATGTGACTGGGACTTGTGCATGAGTAATCCTATTAGATCCTATGTACTTGACTTGGTTTTATTTCTGTTTCCCATTTATTATTTGTTTTGAACATCTGTGAGATACGAATGACTAGAGATTCCAAGTGTATTAAAAAAACCTCAACAGAATCCCCCCAACAAACAAACAAAAAACAAACACCAAACACACTCCCCATTCCCCCAAACAAATGAAAAAGTGGCTCATAAGCTGTCAGTATAGTTAGCTTTCACATAAGAATGTCAAATGCAAATTGTTGGAATTTGTTTGGTTTGGTTTTTTTAACTTCTTTTTTTTTTCCCTAAAGTGTGATAACTGTCATGGACAAATGCCTAATCTGATGGTTTTAGGGCTTGGTTACAGCAAATAACATCCTTCTTAGGGATGAAGTCACTAGGCCTTTTTTCTGTTGTGGAGTAGTGGTAAGCTTAGAATGGAACTTTAGTTTTTGTATGCATAATGAATTTCCTTAAAAACAAGTAATGAACAGCCAGAGGGTGGTGGCTTGGATGTAGGTATTAATATGGAGTCATTTCAGAAATTGAAATGAATGAGCTGGAAGCATCAAAGTTTTTTCTGAGCAGAATTGATTTTAAGGAGGAATAATTGTAAGGTTCTAAATAAAGCAAACAATAGCAGCTGCTGTAAGGATTGGATGAAGAGAGGAAAGATTTAGCCGAAACTGAGAGGAAAGTGCGAGAGGCAGCAGAGATGGCAAATAAACAAAAACAAGGAGAAGTGAAGTCCAGCTATTACAGCATATAGGTTTTTGGCATGCATATATAGATATAGATAGACACATATATACGTATATACATATATATATATAGTTACCATTCACCATCCCTAATCTTTCTTGACACCTTAGCATGTTGGATTTCAATAGCTTGGCTGTACATTGTAGCAGAAAACTGGGTGGCTGGGAGGGGGTACTTCAGTGCAGGAGTCAGGAAAGACGTAGCTGCCAATAAAGGCAGTTACACAGGAACCAAGACAGTAGCTCTTTTTTCCTTCCAGAATAAAACTCCTTTTTTCATCTGCCTTCTACTAATTTATGGAGTGTGGAAGGGAGTGGTGGTAGGGGAATAGTTCTCCTTCTGTTTTGTGGCGAGGCTTGGGGGGAGTCTAGAATTAGCTCCATCAGTCACAAGCAGGACTGATCTAGTGTTGGCCCTTCCTTGTATAATTGGATGAAGTCTGTGTTAGAACAGCTAGTGTTTTGTTAGCTCTTTAACTGCATCTCTTCCTCATTTGTCTATGAAGTGTTATCTGATAGTAGTAAATTTTGCAGTGGGACATATCTAGTGTATTCTGCTTTGAAACTTTCTCATACCTCTTGAGTGATGTTTGGAAATACACTGTATGTGATTGCTTGGATTAGTGGTAGCTCCTGTGTGGTACAGTTTTAAAGAAACAAAAGCAGAAGGTATAGCTTCAGCAGTCTGGGACTGAGCTTGTTTGAATAAAATAAAAAATAAAGAAGAGAAAAGAAAAAGAAAACCCATCACCCCAAGCCTCCTTCCAAACCTACCCAATGGTTCCTTAAATTTGAAAGGGGCTTTCTTTACTGTTGAAAGCAATGATGGATCAAAATGGCTGATATTTCTTGTGCACAAAAAATTGAGCATAACTGGAATGAACTGACATAATTATAATCAAATAAAGGCTGTGGAGAGTAGGTGTGGGTGAAATGATTCTGCACTTAAGAGTGGCAGACTGCAGTTGCATTGTGTCCTCTGCACCTGAGAAAGAATTTGTCTGTACAGTCTAATGTGATTCCAGTCATATTAGCTCTGTGCATTTTAGTGATTTTTTTCCTTGTAAATTATAAGTGTATCTTTGTATTTTTTTTTAGTTCTCTGAAAACTGCTGAGAAGGTTAATTAAAATTATCAGTTTCATTTATTTCAGATTAATGCACTTCTGTCAAGAATCGTACAGAATTTTGTATATTGTGTGTTTTTTTCTGTACCACAAAATTTAAACCCCCCCAACATTAGTATTTATGTTTTTAAGAGAACACACTTTATATGTAATGCTTTAATTAAAATATCCCGAATTTTAGAAGTATTTCCATTGAAGTACCTTTGGCTATTCCTCCATTTTAGTCAGTACGTAAAAGTCAAGGCTTTTAAATTTTTTAAAATTGCTTCTGAATTAGTTTTGTAATGTTCGAGTATGAATGACAGAAGTCTAAGGTGTCTTTGTTCTTCATTAATTTTTTTGAAATTCTGATGTTCAGAAGAACCTGGCAGTTAAAAAATGGCTTATGACAGCAGTGTTTAGTAGCTTCCAGTTGTGGCAAGAGTAAAGAAGAGAAGAATAAAAGCATTAAAGGGAATTGCCCTGTTGGAACCCAAATAGTTATTGCAGTCAGATCTCCGAGGCTGATGCAGGTAGAAAATTCCCCCATGGAAGTATGACAGAGGTGTTCGCCCCACTCTGGCCTTTAAAATCATTCATGCCATCACCTTGTCAAACCAGATGTGGGAACTGAGGGCTTTGTTCCTTAGTAGTGTGAAAGAGTGAATGAGCAAACTGAAACGAAAATAATTCTGTAGTCATGAGGTCATTATCCTAAGCAGGAATAAGCTGGTGGGATAAGTGGAAGAGGGGTGGCATCTGCATGACTGGCACCGCTCTGCAGCTGGGCATTACGATGTCGTGGTGCTGTGGAGGCTGCGTTAGAGACTTCAGCTGCACGGCAGAGGATGTGAGCGTGTTCTGGCACTTCAGGATTAGAGATCAATACTCTCTAAAAACCTCAACCCGTGAAGGAAAGGAAGTTCATGTGAGCATCTGCTTTGGTATACCACTAGTTGGACGTTCCTTCTATGTATCTGAGTTGTTCCTGAACTGAGCTCTCCAAAGTCCAGGAGACACAACCGTTTTCTGTTAGACTTGATTGCTTGAGTTCATCTCAATCTATCTAGTGAAGCAAAACAGATGCCTCATGATTAAAATTAGCAAGGCAACTTCCGTTTGAGTTTCTAAATTTGTTGCAGACAATGAAATTAAAATCAGTCTTTTCTTGGCTGCCACTGACTGCCACTGGAAAGAATTTGAATTTTTATTTGTAATATTAGCTTTAGAATACAGCTAATTGGCATGTGCTGGAATGTTCTTACACTCAACATTTAAAATCTAGCCAACACTGATAAAAGAAATATAAGTAAAAAATTACAGTGGATAGAAATAAATCCATTTTACAATTTGTGCTACTGTAAATGATCAGAGCTCTAATACAAGAAAGATGTATTCAGGTATATTATTGTTCACTGAAATTCCTGTCTATACATATATTCTTTTGTGCGTCTGTTAAACATGATCTTAACATGAAGCCCTTTTTCTCCTAACTCAAAAGCTTTCTCGAAGTTGATGAATGCCATACATAATGGTAAGTTATATTAGAATCTTTTTCAGAGGTTCATTTATCACAAAGGATAGCCTTTTGTGGAAAAGCCTGATTGAAGGTCTGCATATTCTATGGATTGGGTGAAATACAGGTCTGCAGTGCGTCAATTGTTCAGTACTTGAGTGAAAACTTTTGTAGATTGTCTGCAGGAGCCTGATAGGTCAATAGTTCCTCAGTTCTCTTTTTATGATCTTTTTGTATGTGTGAAGTAAAACGATAACAGTTTTATTCCAGTTCTGAGATCCTTTTCTTTAATTTTGTGAATAGTGTTTTCTAGTCCTTCTTCTGTGCTCCATTCATAGGTGTGTTATAGTGGTGTCTACCTCAGGCATTCTCCCACTTCCCTTCCCGACTACTTAAATTACTACAAGTAATGCATGTGAAGGTAGCCTTGTTTTGTCCATTCTTTGTTCTGACAGCCTGATGCTGCTCATTTGTGTCACTGATAACAGAACTATCAGTTTCAGAGGGAGCAATATTGAATCTTTAATGTATCTAATGGCTGTTTCCCTTTAGTATTCAGCATTGGCTTTGCACCCCTGTTTCTCTATTCACTCATAGCCAGTGGAAATGAAATATCTTATTAAATTAGAACTTGGTTTACTTTTTCAAGGCTATTGTTAGTTTGTAGGAAACAATCATAGCTATATTCACAAGTTATTGAAAGATTTAAAACTCTCTCATGAGGCTAGTTTTGAAGATTATCAAGTTTGTTTCTCAGTGTGATATTTGATTGGTGTCAGGTGATCTGTTAATAAAAAAATGGAATATTTTTATCCATTTGTGCCAGCCAAATAGAAGTTTTCTTACTGCTGTGCATGTATGTTAGAAGAGCAGTGCTGTATGCAGTGCTAATTGTATTGACTTGAAATTCAGCATATGCAAAAGAATTTATATGTTTGAAACTTTGCATGGTCAAGTTTTTTGCATTTAGAGCTAGCAGTCATTACAGTTTTGTAGAACTTTTGCTTTTCAAACTGTCAGAGCCATGAATTACACTTGTTAGGCAGATGTCTAGAGTGGTGCATCTCTTAAATAATAAAAATTTTAATGTTATATTACCTTTATGTTTCATAGTCTACATGTGGTGAGAAATATTGAAATTTCTCTAGATTTGCTTTGCTTTAGTAAAATAGGCTTAGCTTTTTTCCTTTTGATATAGGGTTTCCCTCTCACTCTCCCAGGTATACAGTGCTCTGAACCAGCTTTGAGATGAAGGAAAGCAAGCTCACCATTTTTCTGAACAAAAATAAAACATCTGAAGGGTATCTGACAAAGTGTGCTGAATTTGGACTTGGTGAGTTTCTGCTGTTTTATAAGCAGAGCTTTTTTGCTGTTTAATGTTGAAGAGGTGTAGAGTCACAAGAGGGTGCAGAATAGAAATCAATGGAATGCCATTTGTGACTTCTTTCCACATTGCACTTTTTTGTTTTTTAAACTAATGGCATAGATAGTTGGAAGAGCATATATTGCCAAACAGTAGTAATGCTTTATATAACTTACTGTTGTGGAACAGCATAATGGTAGCTACATGTTTGTTTTAGAATGGTGTTTGGACAGGATTTATCATCTAATTAATTTCTTTTGGGGTGACGGGGTGGTGGTGGTGATGTTTCATGGTACCTTCCGAGGTGAAGTTGGTTACTTTTTTACCCCAGTACTGCATTTCCCGCCATCACTCCCTCCCTCCATCCACCCCAGGATTGTAGGGCTCTTGTTTTGTCAGAAGCATGTATCTGGGTGAAATCAGTGAGGGTAGGTAGAAATTTTGATAATACGAACAGCAAGAGAAGATCTTGTCATGTGTGTTTATATAGGATGATAAGAAAGTATTAAAACTTGAGATAAATATTTAAATAAAGGAAGATAATTTACTCCAACATCATATTCAGATTATGAGTCAGGTAATGCTGAGGATTGTAAATGTTACTGTCAGTAAGAGTTTGGATGGAGTCTGTGTCAAGAGCTTGTTTTTTCATTGCACTGAGTTTAAGCTGGCTGCACATCAGCAATAAAGTACCGAAAAGAAAACCTGTGAGTTGTAGTTTGAGTGGAAACAAGTACAAGTTTGGAGCAGAGAGGTTTATTATTGATAGTTTTCCTATAAAGGTGGTGGGCGAAGCCTGTCAGTTGAAATTTGGTGCTGACAAACTGTGAAGGAGGAAAGATAACAGCGAAAATATGGAACTGGTTTGAAAGGATCTAGTCCTAAAAAACAGAATTAGAATGGAGTCATGAAAGCTGTTCCATTAAGATCCCTGCCTTAATAGAAAGGAGTCAAGACACTTCAAGGCAGACAGTGGCACACTGCAGTTTTGCCAGTAAGAGACTTGGTACACTCAGTGCTGTGTTTTGCAGTTATATAGTCAACTTCTTACATTTTTCATGCTTTTTTCAAAACCTTTTTCTAAAAAACCACAAAATTTGCAGTTGAGAGATGTAAAGTTGTCGCTGCTATTCACTGTGTGATAACAATGTGCTTTGTCCTTCCAAGTCATACTCTGGATCCTACAGTCAAACTTTTTTGACTTGACCTTGCAGTCTTGTCTCTTTTATGGATCTGCCACTGAAAAGGAGCAAGAGGGGTATGCATATCTGTATATGCATACATATACATATAGAGCATACATATCTTGACAGTTCTAGTGTATACTTTAAAAAAAGTCTATGGGAAGCAGTGACCTGATTATTTTATGTTGGAGATAGCTGTAAATTGTAATGTTCGCTTGTTGCCTTTCTGTGGTTACTTCAGTTCTTGCTTGTTCTGTCTTCTGTCTGTTTTATTTCATACTCCTGTTGCTGTTTCTAGGTCTCTGTTATTGATTGTTCTGTCCTATGCTGATTTTTGAGTTGCAGTGAGGAGAGTCATAATACAGAACAGACATCCATTGTGCCAGTCTCAGTGCTGTGATTGTTTCTAGAAGACAACATGTTTCCAAAGAAATTTCAGTTCTGTAGCCTTGGCCTCTGCATCAATGCAGGCAAAATTCAGTATATATGGTATGATTTTTTTAACAAGATAACCTAAACTAAACAGAATCTGTACTGAGCGTGAATTAAAATTTTTGAATCTAGCCCAGCTTGGGCAGAGTTTTTCAGTGTTGATAAAAAGGCATCTGCCTACATTGAAGTGTAGAGACAGTAGTGCTCAGCTAAACCATCTAAATTGATAAAAACGAAAAACAAGAGAAGGGTAAATTAAAAAGTTAGCCTGAAATAGTTCTGTTATGCACCTTTTGAAGTACTGAGTAATTACCGTTTGGTTGTCAGATATTGCAGTCTTAAGTATAACTATCTGACCATGAGGTTCTAGAATACCACTTTAAAGCTGTAACTGTTGCTAGTGACAACTATTTGTAGGCCTTCAGAAATTTGGGCAACAGCTGTCCCATCTTTCCTTCCCCCGCCCGTGAAGACACCAGCCTCAGATCACTGGAATCCAAAAGAGAGAACTTCTGAGGTAGAAACCCCCATAAAAGACTATTTTATGTTCACAGTGAAGAGGAATCTAGTGCTTCTGTTGACTCACCATTTGAGCACCGAGGTAGATTGCTGTCAGAATGGTTTGAAGCTATGGTATTTTTTCAGAGATCTTAAGCAAACACAGTAAATTTTCTCTGAAATCATTAAGAAATGTAGATCACAAGTCATGCTCCTATTCATGAATACTCATTAAGTGAGCCTAAAACTGCTTTGGTTTTAGTTTGTCATATTTAAGTCACTTAGGCTTGTATGTATTGGCTCAGTGTTACAAAAGTGAACATTTTAAACTTTAAACCTTAAAAAGTTAAGGTCTTTATCAGTCGTTCTTCCCTGTCTGTTTAACTCCTTCTGTTACAGAGATCTTTCTGTGCTGTGACACACTTGAACTACAGGTCTTTTTTGTGGTTATGAGCATATACGTCTCAGAAAGATCACGGAGCTCTTTATCTTAGTATTCCATTCTAGAAGAGTACTTAGAAACTTTTTGACTCATGGTAGAACAATGAACATGAAATTCTTAACACGTCCTATTTCATAAAGCTGAATTAATTGTGAAACGTAAACAGGCAGTTATAAAGCATTTCAAAGATTATTGTGAGAAATCAGAGTATCTGGAGGAAACAAGTGAAAGGAGCTTTGTCCCCGTGTCTGCCATCTTCCACCCCAAAGAAGACCACACAGTTTAACTAAGGTATAACTTTGCCATGAGATGTGCTATGAAAAGTGACAGCTGTTCAGAAAGGATTGGAAGATATTCCTTGGAGCAAGTCTGGAAGCAGATTTAAGGCTAGTAATTACAAAGATGATTCCTCACACTCAAAATTCATACATTCATACATTATAGATTTCTAGAGGCTGGGAGAACATTTGAGGAAAGTATTACTACATGCTTGCCCTTTTTTTGTACTTCTCCTTGTGTAACTTATTGTTCGCTGTTAGAGATGGATATAGTGAGCTAGAAAAACAGTACAGTTCTCCCTGTGTTCCTAGTCCAGCACATCATTCATCTGTCTCCTAGTGGCACATTCAGACCTTTTCTCTCAGAGAGAAAATTTGTCTTGGGTGGGCTACGAAAAAGTGGGTTTGAGCCCTTCTGCAGTGGAGGGCTGCAGTGTGAGACCTGTATCAGCTTGGATTAATTCAAAGTGGGAACATGACTGCTGACATGAGTGGTCATCAACAAACATGGAATCAAGTGTAAAATACCATTGTTCACTATAGCAGGTGGGACTAGCTGAACACAGTGGAGCATTTTGATAGCACATCAGTTCTGATCCTTCACCCCCAGCCTTTTGGTGTATACATTTCTGATTGATTATAGATAGCTGTACAGTCACGGGTTTGAACATAGGGATGGGAGTAGACAGAAGAGATTAACTGAATGTCTTTTGCTGGCTGAACTGCCAAGGATTCGGGGTTAATTTTAATGGAGTTTGATAGCAAATGTCAGGTCTTTGCTATACATGTTGGTGATATGATCATGGATTCACCGTATATATGTCATATTGCCATGCTGGGTTGTGTTCCTCAGTTGTGTCAAGGTTCTTGTCTAGTATTTTGGTCTTTGACTATAAATCTGCTCTACAGAGTATTCTCAAAGGGAGTAATTGTGGCAGTCTGCCTTCTGTCATTAGATACAAAACTGGAACAACTGTTTCAAAACAGTTAGAAAACCAGTTTTTGAAAACATGTACGCTTGTACTTTGTATCTTCCCTCCTCCCCACCACCCTCAGCAGTGTGTATTCTTTGGATATTTTGAGTCTATGGCGTTTTTTAACTTCTACCTCAGTTATGGAGAGTACTCATGCCCTTTGTAGAAGAAAGCCATTGACTGTTGATCTGGGACAGGCTGCTGCGCCTCCATCAAAAAAGGATGCCCAGTCACTGAAAGGGAGGGAAATGGTAGCTTGTTATCCAGCTGCAGATCAGTAACTTTCATTTCCGTGCACTTCTAGAACTGTTACTGCAGAATCTTGTAGAAACCTATCTGAAAGTGAACTCTACCACTTTCCTCATCACCAGCAGGAAAATAGCGTGATTATTTGATTCTTAGATTTCAGCTTTCTTCATGAAGGAAGCAGATTGGCCCTAGCATCCAAGCTCATTATCTCATAAATTGAAGTGAAATACTGCTACTAGCTTGGCAGTTTCAAGTGCAACTTTCTTCTCCTTCTAAACAACTGTCAAAAATAAACTGTTTTTATTTGCATCTGTTTTGCATTAGATTCACTTTCGTTTATGTTCATATTACAAAATAACACAGTGGGATGCTTCTTCCACTGTTAACATTGTACTGGAATAGAACATGTTCTTTCTTGTGTAATGGAACTTAATCAGTTTTTTGTACACGTTTAGTTATTAATTAATGGACTGCTTCATGCAAAGACACTTTTTCATTTTGCACTGTATAGGAAGTTTCCATGGGTTTAGGGGAGATTTTTTGAGATTACCACACAAAGTGAAGGTACTGAAAACGTGTTTATAGCTTCAGTTTGTGTAAAGAAGTTCTTGTTCTTATAACTTAAAATTTCCTTTTACTTCTTCAAATTCTACTATGAGTTCCCTTGAGGTTGTGGTCCCTACCCCAAGCCCATCTGTCCTCCCCCAAATAGGAAGGTTTTGTAGTTCTGTGCAACTTCTGTGGGCCTGCATGTGTACATTTGAGAAACAGCCTCTTTGGCCATATTCTTCTTATTCTTGAAGTTTTGACAAAATGCTAAGATGAGCAACCTATGACAGATATCTCAGATAACTTCCTCTTTTCAAAATTGTTGTAATAGTTTCAAATTACTGACCTACAAGAGAATATACAGCTTTAGGGAGACCATTTTACAAACTTCCTAAGGAAGCAGTCTAGATGGTATCTCTCTTGATTTTGGCCCACAGTAAGCTTTAAGTCTGTTGTCCAGTGTACGGAAAAAGACGTCTAAAACGTCTATATTCCTGTAATAGGAATGGACGGTGTATGGCTACAAAAGTAACCACTGCCTGTGTTTTGTCTCTTGCTGAACTTGGAAGTCACCCGCATAACAAGGGAATGTAAGAGAGCTGGATAATGGAGAGGGCTGTAGTACTAGAAAATAAGAACTGAGGATTTCATAGATAGATACAGAAATTGTGGTGGGAAAGCTTAGTGTATTGATGTAATCTGTGAGATGCAACACTGTGGAAATCCAGAATTTAATCAGTTTTGTTAATTCTTCTGCTCATGGAACTACTTAGTTTTGAGATTTTGAATAAAAACACTAAAAGTATTCTATGTGCCACCTGGTGTATATTGCTAGTTTTGATTTGAGGCTATTTTGTTTTTCACTATCCTTGAAGTGCTTTTATTTCCTCTATTGCCGATTTTTTCATTGATGGTGCATAAAGAATGCATTTTTTTCAAGTGTGCATTATCTGATATGTTCCCTGCTCTGTAGTACTACTTTCTGTGCTAAGCAGACAGTTATTTGTTGTCCAGAGATACTTTTTATTTTTTTTGCAGTTGCCTTTTTGTTAAGCCTTTCACTCCAGCAGTGCAGGCTACATGTGCATTTTATCTGTTAGAACCTGAAGTCAGCGTTCTGCAGCTGGGTTAGTGGTGTCACACGCAGTCACACTATACCTGAACAGTGTTACATGTCCATTTCCACCTGGAGCCGAAGAACTGTGTTCTGGTTAAAATGCTGAAGATTGTATTTGACCATGCTATTTATGCCTCTGGCAAATTACACAATGCTATTCATCACAAGGTAGAGTTGTTTGGCTTTTCAGTAACATGGGAAGGACTTCAAGGTGGTTTGCTTATTTTAAACATTAATGTAGCTTACAGAGATTTGTTCAGGTTTTCATTATCATTCCTTCCTGATCCAGAAAGTGATTTATCTCTCCCTAAACCCCAAAGGACAATTTAGTATGTTAGAGACATTTCAAATGTGTATAGTCTTGGCTTTCTAATATGATATACACATACTTGGTATACAGGTATTTTTGAAATGGTGTGAAAATCAAGAATTTATTTGAATGTTCAGCATACAGTTCTTATTTGAATGCTGCATGGAGTAATATCTTGGTTGCATGACTAGTTTCAGAAGGTGCATGTACTTTGTGTTAAGTAAGGGATTGCTAAATGGAAGTACTTATCCCAAACAGGGTCTCCTGATAGGTCGTATTTGTCCTGTATTTTGCAACAGCAACAAATAGTGTTTTTAATACTACTACAACAACTGGCAACAAATATTAGCTTACCTCATTCCACTGGCAAACTAGTTTGCTGCTTGTCTTTCTTTTGAAATATTTTTTTGCCTGCGATTTCATAACTATCCGCTTGTATTCCAGAATTTTATTTTTAAGAGGAAGAATAAACCGTATCATTAAAATAGAAGCAGCAGAAGCTCTGCAGTTATTAAATATGTAAGATTTTTTTAAATTAAGAAAAAAAATCTACAATAGCTTGAAATTTTGGAGTTGTTTTCCCTTTCTGGCAAAATATCCTTCATTTTTAGTACTTGTCTCTCACCAAAAATTTTGTTTTCTCCTCTCATTGCTATTGATGTTTTATGAGAGTGATAGTGTTTGTGGTGATGAGCTCTTATGGTTTACTCATAGGTGTTGTGATATTTCATTATTTTTACTCTTAAAACTTATGGTTCCTGAAGCCTGATAATTCATGAGAATCTCATATTTTCAAGAAGGTTTGTATATTTAATTGTTTTACTGCATTCAAAAAACAAAGGGTCAAATCTCATCCTTTTTATTAATTTGAAACTGTTGATTAAAAGCAAATTGAAAAAATCTTTTGAGGACCTGGGTTATAGTTCAGTTTTTGTGGTTGTAATTATGTC
This sequence comes from Gymnorhina tibicen, assembly GCA_013399875.1. Classification (NCBI taxonomy): domain Eukaryota; kingdom Metazoa; phylum Chordata; class Aves; order Passeriformes; family Artamidae; genus Gymnorhina; species Gymnorhina tibicen. Next base: position 615,887 of record VXAZ01000610.1, read on the forward strand.
ACATTTAAGAGTAGACTCAGTAGAAAGGCTGTTTGTTAATTATGTTCATTTTGGTGGTGTATAAGGACAAATTAGAGCAGGATCCATGAAATGTGCTGTCTAGTTAGATGATCCAGCTAGAACTGGAAAAAGGTCATAGCAAAGTGAACACTTCAAGGATTTTAACTGCTAATAAGGCGGTAACTGTAGGTTTTGGGGATGGTGACCAAAAAAAAACCAAGGAGGGGGAGGTGTATTAAATGGAAAAAGATACGAAGGTCAGTAGAAAAGCAGAACAGGTATGGAATTTCTTTATGATGAAGAGACTGGGGAGAAGTCACTAACCTTGGTTAGGCAGGAAAAAAGTGTTGTCGCGATGTCTTCAGCTGCTTTTTCGTATCTTCTTTCTCCAGTGGGTCTGGCTGATTTTCTCTTCCATTTTTCTTGACAGTTAATAGAGTCAGGGAATTTAAGATGCATCAGTGTTTGCATATTATGTGTGGGTTTGGATGATGTTAGTCTCCCTTGACTGCCTGTGCTCAGAGGGATATCTGGGTGGCAAGTGGTGTTTTAACATTGCGTATCTTCTTATTGTCACTGCCTTCTTCAAATCATTATTTGTATGAGTGACAAACTAGCTCCACCCTTTGCCTTCTAACTGGCATTTCAGTTCTGTTGCTTTTTTTGATCTAACCATGTTCATTCTACTTCTGTTTACTCCCTGTGGCACTCTTCCTCTAACTGCAGTTCAGTGCTACCATGCTTGATATTCCTTGGCCAGCTGACAGCTCACTTATCTAATGCACGTGGAGCCTAACGGTTTCATAGACAGGTACTACTTCTTGTCCTGGGCTTCTGGTCAGTAGGGTTTTTTTTCCCAACCTCTGTAATGAACTTTACCCTGCATGTAGATGAACAGAAGTAATGGCTTCACAGAGGGGTATGAACTCTTCCTGTTTAAATTGCTAACTTACAAGTCTGACTAATGTTAACGTGTTTAGTAGTTTATTTGTTGGCTGTTCTAGCAGAATGTTAGTCAAGCATTTGTATAGATCATGGATGGAATTTTAGTTTGTGAATAAATGAAATACCACCAGTTCTATCGGCAAATCTGAGTACTTTGTCCTCAGACTTGCTGTCAATATTTTTCTGAAAAAGCACAAGCAATCCTTAGTTGCCAAAATTACAGTTTTGGACAAATGTATGTTGTTTAGTAACATTTATTTTTAAATTGAAAAGTATTTTTTCCATTTGTATCGTGTGTGTTCAGTTACATAGCCCAATACTTCACTCTTTACTTAACAGTAATACATTGAAAGAACAAACTCTGATAGCAGACTCAGATGAAGGCAGGCATTTTAGCCAAAAATTCTGCCACTGTTAATATTTGAGCAGTTTGCAATGCACATAAATATTTGATTTATCACACATGTTTTACAAAAACTTTAAACTGAATCAATCTGTGTTCCCTGAACTGTAGAATGTTAAATGACAAGAGCACTTTTATCAATCAGCATGGTTAGAATTTCTACACAGGAGCTTTCTGCATTACGTATTAAGTGATCTTGTTTGTCTTGATTAATTTTCTACTGCATATTTACATGGTTACTAGTAAACAGAGGGAGGGGGAGAGAGAAAGATGCATGTAATCGTTTTTGTAATTTTTTTCAGGTATTTTTAGCAGCAATGATGTAGCAGTATCATTTCCAAATGCAGTATCTGGCTCAGGATCTAGCACTCCCGTTTCCAGTTCTCATTTACCTCAGCAGGCTTCAGGCCACTTGCAGCAAGTGGGAGCTCTATCACCTTCAACTGCGCCTTCTATAACTACTGTTGTTGCTGCAACTCAGGTAAACTATCACGAGAGTTTAAGATAGAAAACCATGTTACTGACCTGCTTATTTTCAATGTTAAAAGAAACCGTAATTTGTTTGGAAAATAGGTTAATAAATACTGTATTTGTTGTGAAACGTTGTAGTGGCTGGAAGTTCCCCATAGTATTACACAGTCTTTATTTTGTAGAGCACATCGATTTAAGAAAATGTAGTCTGAGGAAGTGCTTATTAATAACTATATTATGACTAGTAGCATAAATGCTGGTTGAAGTTCATCAGTGTTCTAACCAGTCTTTTATCAGAACATAAGGAAGGATTTTAAAAAGGAAAATATGTAAAGTTTTCTGTGTTTTATGCAAAAATGATGTTATCAGTTAAAGAGTGGTTTGTTTGGGAGGTTTAACAAATGGACAACTAAGCTAGCCCTGGCAAAGGATGGTCAAGGCTGATATCTTGGTAACAAATGAATATTGACATATATGTTTTGTATTTGAAAAGTCATGCAAATGAAGATCCATAGTTCATGTTTGATGGTGAAGGAAAAAGGGAGGCATGGGAGAAGTGCAGAAGGGTGGCATCGTTGAAGTAATGAACCAGAAAAAATACCTTTATGATAGTATTTTGTATGAATTTAAGTTGGACAAGATTACATTTATCAAGATAAGAGAGTACAAAGTTATAGTTGCAGAAAGTCACCGTGATTAGCGTTTAAGTATGAAGGAATACTACACTATACATGATGATTTTATACTCCTTTGTTTCTTGCATTTTTCATTTTCTGATGGGAATCTCTCTTACAATGAATGTATTAAATGTATCTCTTTCTGTGTGCTTATAAGCAATGAACTTGTCATTTATCTACAGTGATCTAAGATAGTGGATATAAACATGAAGAATTAAAATCAAGCTTAATGTGTGTGTGTGCACAAGTGGGTGTGTATAGTGCATGGATAGCAGAAATACTGTGTGTAGACCAACACAGATTACATTTCAATATCAAACAGCAATTTGTTTGTATAAGTGGCAGTTCATATTTTTACATCATTCTTCTGGACTGGTTTTCTAAAGAAATAAAATGGTTTCACCCAAAACCAAGTGATACCTCTTTTGCACAAATTGATCGAAACTACTTTAAAGAAATTAATTAAAAATTTGGTACTTTAGTAAGTTCTTTTTTTTTTTCATTTCCAAAGATCACTACACACTCTAACTCACTGACAACACTTAAATTGAACAGTCTGGAGTTAAGGGGAGGGGTTGTGTTATAGTTTAGTAGCAGATTAAAAGTTTAAAAAAACTCCAAATAAGTCAATGCTCAGTTTTCACAGAGGAGATGTTTGCCATGAGAGTCTCGGAAAGACTTGGCCTTTTGTACAGCTCAATGTATTCATAAATGATCTGGGGAAAGGAGGAGGAGGAACACACACCAGGTTTGCTGATTATGCTGGGTTATGCAATGAGCCATTATGAAGATCAGCTGTCACAAACTGAAAGAACTCACCAGCCTATGTTGACAAGGTGGTAAGAGGGCAAATAAAGTCGATGTTAAAGGGAAAGGACAGTTTCTATTCAAAACAGATACGGTACATGCCAAAAGAGGTACAAGAAGAGCCATGGCAGTGAACAATGGCAAAGAACATCTTTATAAGGAGTGAGTAAATAGTGAGGGACTCGTGGCCTCAAAAAGAGACACTGAGATGGGATAAGACAAAGGTCTGTAAAATCAATTGACATGGAAAAGTTAAATAAGCAAGAGTTGTGCACCATCACTTCTGTTTGTTAACCTCTGTCAGAAGATAAACAGATTGGAAAAGCAATGGGACAAAACCCATATTTATGAGTCAGGAAGAGAAATACCGTAGTATTTTTTTCCTTCAGGTTGTCACAAAAAAAGAGAAGTATACCCTAGGAGATGGACCTTCTCTTAGTATTTAACTGAACTAGAGAGCCCTCCATAGGTTAACTGCTTAAAATTCCTGTCCTTCCTTTGTCTTTGTTTCTTGGGAGTTGCCTTGGGGGCTTTTTTTTTTCCCAATCCCCAGAGAAGCAAAGGAGTTGCATATCTTGCCTCACTACTTGTTTCCAAGTGGTCATAGATGTACTTGTCAGGATCTTACTCTCACAGGTACTACCATTTAAAGAGTCATTTGGTTTTGAGATACACAGGGAGATTGAAATGGTGAGTTTTGGTTGACAGCCATAAAGGTGAGCTCCTGTATTTGAATTAACAAAGTCCTCCACTGCTTCAGTGAGTCTTCTTTCAGTGCATAAGGTCCGTACACTAGTTTGAAGAGATTCAGTCAGGAGAGCCCAGTTTACCATGCAGTTGTTCTCCACTTGAAGCAACCCCTGTTTTGATTTTTTTAAAATCTCTTTCCCTACCCCCCACCCCCTTCCTATTTAGCATAAATGACTGATTATATGTCAAGGGTTACGGTTTATCTACTTACTTCTGCAAAGTTTCATCAGTGCTGTGTCTGCTTACTGGGCTCTTGTGGATGTATTCTCATTGTTTACCCACCTCTTGACCATGGAAGTCTTCAAATAAGAGCGTACTAGTATATTTCTTGTGTAGTGTTCTGATTAAAAGAAAGCCATCATCCTAGGTTGTAAGCTAAGGTAAGCTTGTACCTCTATAGCAGGTAAAAAGTAATAGCTAAAAGATTAGGTTTTACTTAAACTATTAGTTAAGAGAGCAAGTATGACCAAATCTTGTCTGCTCACTTGTCAGTCACATTAGCAGATATGCAACTGGAATAGTGCTAAAACTTGGAATAGCCTCAAAGATGTGCTGCTAAGGTGCATCCTGTAAGATTTCATCTGTTTTCTTAGATCTCTGTTGGGCATTTGTAGTTATTATTTTGGGGGCATCATAAATTTGTCAGTTTCTGAAGGATTTTTTTGCATGTCTCTTTTTTTTAAGAAAGGATGTCAAGAAGTTGTAAAGAAAAGGTCTTGGGAAAAAAATAGTTCCCATAGAATTAGTCTCAGAATTACCTGATGCATTCTGATTAGAATGGCATGATAGGCATCTAGTGCAGAAAATTTTGTTCACAGCATTAAAAAAACTTGCAAGCAGTTGAAAGCAACTGCCCTAAATTAGGTAATACTATTATTAAATACGGCTATTAAATTAATATTACTCAAAATGACAAAGTAACTTCTGTTATTTTTAATAACTTAGAGGCCTGTATAAAACTTGGATGATTAAAACCCCGAAGCTGTTTTTTCCTTCAACAACTAAATAACAGTGAGTTTAAAGCTTAAAAAACCCCGCAATTTAAAAATCCTGGGTTTTGATTTTTTTGTTACATGGACTAGTATGATAGTTTCTATATTGTCGTGCTTGTTTGTTTGTTTTTAAGACAAAAACACAGTATGGACCTTGTTACAATCCCCTTTTCTGCCTCATTTTCTTTTCTCTCATGCCACTCATAATTTTTATTCCAAACTAATAAATCCAGAAGAATAGATTATGAACTTGTGTTCCATGCTGTGCCATAACTGAATTGAAGTGCTGGTGTTCCTCACCAGGTAGGAGCCAGTGGACTAATAAAAATGCCACTTGCTGGAAATGCAGATTATTTTGCATGCTGTTCTTTTTTTATATGTCTTGGGCATAGACTCAGGTTACACTGCTTAATTCAATAATGCTTTATTAGCTAACAATGCATTTAACAATTGCAAAAATGTAGTAAAAAAAAGGATACAGGAGAGAAGGGGTACAGTCCGCACAAATACTTTCTCCTGCTTTTCCATGAATTGATGCTCTTGACATGGTTGTGGGTACTGTGTATTTTGTATGTAACAGCAAATTGCTGTATCCCAAACTTGTGTCTTTCCTCTCAGAAGTGTGTCTTTAATTTTCATATGGTTATTGATATGTGCTCTGTTATTGAGAAAAATCACTTTCTTCCATTTGGATTTTGAATATCATCTTCACTTTTCCTTTTTAAGGCAGGTCACAAGTTGTACCACTTGAACGTCCTATGCTCAGTTTTTATCTCAAATATTTCATAGTGCTTCATAATTATAGCAAAAATGTTTGTCAGTCTGTTATGCTGTTCTGTAACAATTTGCCATGCTGCTGTTTCTGATAAGTTACTCTTTGTGATTAACATGAGTTCATAAAAAAAGTGATGACCTGTGTGCCTCGGTATCTTCTGGTGTTGTACAGCACGATTTCTTTTTATTCATTTGGTACTGTATAATTGAATGTTTGCTACTTTGGTTGGGATTGAGATTGAAATTGCTTGAGCTGTGTGTTCTTTTTGATGACTTAAATTAGTGAAATTACCCTCCTAGAGCTCTGTGGCCAATTGTTTCTGGGGTCTCCAGGTTCTGAATGCAGAATCAAACTGCAGAATTGGAAATAAAGGTTTTTGACGGGGTTTTCTTCAGTCGTTGATTGTTAAAGCCATTTAATGGTTCAGACTGTGTTTCTTTCAAGAAAAAAATGCACTTAAGTACGTTGTAATCTCATTTCAATAGTGCTTTTAGTGGGAGTAGAAATGTGGTCGTTTGCTTAAATACACAGTCTTTTACTTTAAAAATTTGTAGCTCATCAAATGTTGGGGTTGGTATTGTATGATCCAGAAAAGTATGATCTTTATATTATAGTAATCTCAGTTTATTGAGAAATTTTCAGGATTTATTCCTATTTTGAAAATTCAATATCAATTTTTCACTTTGTAGTTGATTTTTTTTTCATTCTACTGTGCGATGGTATCTCTGCTCTTGGTGACTGTAATAAGCACATCTGTGAGGCAGTTTCAAGCAATACAGCACATACTTGCTACTAACCTCTTCTACAGATACAATCCAGAAGATTTTCTTACAGTGGGATTTTTTTGCTGCTGCTAGATTCTTACTACTTTTCTAAGCATGTTTTTCCACTCTGCAGCTTCTGTTTTATTTGGTTCCTAAATTCCCAACTCTTACTTTATGCACTGTGCTTCCATTGCCACAGAGGCAGATAATGAAGAGGGAGAAGGACAAGAAGTATCTGTAACAGCAGTCCTTGTGGCTTGCACAAAGATAGGGAAACTGAATAGTTGCTGTTTGTTATTCTTTACGTCCAGGATTTATTTGTGATGGCATGATAGGTCCACTTCAACATAGTGTAATCAACTACGGCCTCTAGGGTGCAGATGTTGGGATGCAGATAATTGGGAAGGTAGATGCTGCTGCTCAGTTGCAATTCTGAGTGAAAGAAGTTTGCTTTTTATCACATCCATTGTCTCTTCTAAAGTTCCTTTGGCTTTACTTCCCTTAGGAGCAGTACAAAAGCAGCAGGGTTTTCTTTAGCATTCATATAGAGGTGGTTATCCTCCTTTGTCTGATCCAGCTTCTAGGGGGAGATAAGGCTTATTTTTTTCCAGTAGATTTGGAGTTGTTTGTTAACAGAGGAATGTGAAAGCTTAGGTATCTGAGATCTCTTCAGGTTCTGAATGTAGGGCACATGATGTTTCAGATGCATCTGTCCTGTGGTTTTTCCTTTCTCATTTTCTGAATTAATCTAGTCCCTAATTTTGCATCTCTGTAGTCCCCTGCTCTTTCTCCAAATTGCTAGTCTACACTATTTTTGGCTTCCCGTTTTAGTGGTTTTTTTCCTTGTCGTAGTTTAAGTCTGCTCATCATTTTGCATGCTATCAAGGGAACTTTCTTGTCCTTTTTATTTTATATTCTGGCACTCATGGGAAAATAAATGAAAAGACAGGAAATAGGAACTCTATTCTTAGTTGTCGTTCCTTTCAACGGAGAAGTTAGGAGCAATTTTGGGAGCAATTGTATTTCTACCTTCCGCAACAGGGGTGGAATTATGAAGGAACTTAATAGTACATCTTAAACAAGTAGATGTTCCTTGGATGAAAATTCAAGTTGAGAAGGGTTTTTGCAAGTCTTGCAGGAGGGGGGTTTGGGCATTTTCCTGGGACAGTAAAATGCACCTACCTGACTGATATTGCTTCCAAGTTTACAGTTGTAACCTCAAATTATGGATGTTGCAGTCTTAAATTCAGTATGGCCAAGGAAGATACTCCTTTGTCCACTTTTGTTTCCCAGTCTTCAGAGAAACATATCCTGTTTTCTGCTGGTTTGGATTTGTTTTTTTTTTAATGGAATATTCAGCACAAAGTAAATGTGAGGAAGGAAGGAAAGTTTCAAGTTGAGCATCTGAAGTTTGCTAGAGCTGGGCAGACTGCAGTGTTTTAAGGGACGTTTCTGGGCCACCCTCCCTGTGGATACTCTAGAAAATGGCAGGTCTATCAGCTATCAGTGTTTAATCAGCTTTTCTTTGGTGAGTAGCTAAATACACAGAGAAAAACCCAAGCTGCCCTTAGTTCTAGGACTTTGGGGTGTGACAGATGTGACCTGCATTAGATGGTTGGCTTCTTAAGTGAGTTCCCTGCTCCGCTCCCAAAGGTGCACATCACAACCATATGTAAGTTAAGAGTTAGTGTAATACTCCTGCATGCATCTTTGGATCAGAACATCTTAAAATTAGAGACTTTGACATATCAACAAACTAATTTAAGCAATAATCCTTCTTTTTGCAGTGCAAAGGAACTTAGCATAATTATATTAAACTGCATTAGAAATGTAATCAGAGATGATTTCTAGAACTTAAGAAGAACTTACTCTCTCTTTCCATTTTTTTCAGGCCAGTTTCTTAAGTCTGTTCCTTAATGTAGAAAGCATTGAGATACTGAATGCCATAAGAGCTCTTAGGAAGTCAGCTCTTAGGAAGTCCAGAGTGCAGATAGTATAGATTTCTACTGCATATTTGGTGGGTGCCTTGCGGTGAAATCTCTCACTTCTTAGTAATTAGTCATTTAAGGTAAAGCATAGACAGCAGTTATGACAATATGTTTATACATTGCTAAATTTCTCCAAAACAAGTAAGTTGGTTCATTTTTAAGTTCAGTTTATACATTGTCATACAGTGTATGTTGTTGGTTTGGGGGGCGTGGGGATAAGGTGTTGTTTGTTTGTTGGGGTTTTTTTGGTGTTTCAGGTTTCTTTGTTTTGTATTACCTTTAATATGAGTGATAATTAAAAAGAGACTAATAAAACATCTGGAGATAATGATGTTGCATGGTTTAAGCAGCATACTTCCAGAAAAAGGAAATTAGATCCTTACTGTGGTACTAGAATTCTCTGATAGAAATACCGGATACATGAAAACCAATCAACATATTTTATGTTACTATCAAAACACCTCTTGATGATAAAGTCTCTTGAAAGAGGCTCCTACCCACTGGGTCAAAGGTAAAATATCAACATGGATCACAGGCTGTTCGGATGCTGAAATTATTTGGTCTCCTTATCTTATAACTTAACAAAAAGATACAAAAGGAAATGTGAGCATTTGCAGAACAAAAAGAAATCGTTCTTAACAGAGTATGTTGCTCATCTTTGGGACTCACTGCCACAGGAAATTGCCAGCGCTTCTAGATTTGGAAAGTGCTAAATGCATCCTTCAGTATGTTGTAGACAGAGGTTTGATATTGTGGTGTAGGATGTCAGTGCAAAACAGAGACTTTCCTTCCAAACCTACTAAATCATACTTGTGTCACAGCCACTTAAATTTGAGTCTTGAAAAATTAAAAATGTGAAAGAACTGTACTAGTAAAAGCTTTTTCATCAAAATTTTCTTGTTTCTCGTTTAAAAGCTGTTTTAATTTCTAGTTACTTCTGGGCAAAACAGGTAAAAACCTACATTTCTTTTCATGCAATTTAACTGAGGATTTTTGGGGTGGGGGAGGAGGAGAGTAGCAAGGAGGAAGAATTTACAGCCAGAGGGAAAATTCCTTCTTACATGTGACTCAACTAGAAGAACAAAGGAATCATAGTTGCAAGTAATCTAGCATTTAGCCCAATGAAAATCTTGTTTTCCTCTTGCTTCAGAAGCTTGTCTTCATGTAGACTTGCTCAATATAGAGGTAGTCTGAAAGGCAGTTGCCTGGTTTTGCACAGTGCCGCATGCTGAGACAACTGCATCAATGTTTCGGTCTCGCAATAAATGTTTTCTGCCTTCAAGCTGAAGCTTATTTAGCTTGGCTTATCTGGTGCTGCTGTAGCAACCATCAGTCTCCAGGCAACTGAGGCACATTGACCTCTTCGTTGAACTGAGTGTAGCACTACTTCAATTTAGCTGCCTGAGACATAATAATGGTGTTGAATGTAAAAAGTGTGAAATTTTCTAGTTTGTATGCAGTGGAAATAATAAAACTATTTAGATGAAACCGAATGTTTAAGTCTTACTTGAAAAATATTTCAAGTATACATGCTGTGTGTTTGTTGCAAGCTGCAGAGTTGGTTGCTGAGGCAGTGTCCTTATAGGCCTTGTATAAATGTTGAGAATCTTGCAAGCATTTTTGCACAGCAGCAGTTCTGCTACTGAAGGTGTTTGTTTCATCACTTAAATAGCAAAGACGGTTGATGTTTGTTTAGATAGTTAAAATGTCCATGTTTGTGAATAAGTAGCTGATTCTTTATTATTACTCTTTTTGAAATTACAGATGATCTTGAAAGTAGTTATTTTTCTCTCAGATCCATTATTTGCCATATTGCAAGTGTCTGGCTTTCTTTGGAATACTCATATGAAGAAAATAGATTCCTCTATGGGTATACTGAGTTCATTGCCTAATAAAATACTTTTTTCTGCTAATCAGTATGGGAGTGCAATTGAGGTTCCTCGTATATAGATTGAAGTTCTTAAGTAAAACAGATCCTTGGGCAAGATTGCGCTTCCATCTCTATGTAGAGCACATAAGTGTAAGTGCTATGAAGACAGAGGTAGATGGAAACGATAGAGCAACCAACTTAAAGGTAAAAGGGCTTTGTGTTGAAATGATAGCTCTGTTTGCAGTTAGGTCTGTGGAGGAATCCCAGGGTCTTATCTCTGCAAAGCCTCCTTTAAAAAACAAACCAAAACCCGCAACAAAACAAACTGCAAAACAGCGAAACCAACCAAACAAAAAAGACCTCTTAATGAAGTAGCATTCTTACAAGTTTTTGTACAAGTCTCTTTTTTATGTCTTCTATATAAAGAAATAGATTTTAATTGGTTAAAATTTTATATAATATGTAGTTAGTTAACATGAAAGAGAGGAGCAAAGTGGCAGTACAGTTGAGGTTATAGTGTTTTCACATTATTGGAAGATAGGCCTTCTATCCATGTGGTTTTTAATGACTTTATGTGCCCTTGTTGTACACTGGGCAGAGGTATAAATTAGTTTCTGTAGGTGTGCCATTAATTTTTCATTTTGCCTTTCAAGTCCCACTGTGTTTCGCAGTTGTATTCATTCATGCCTTTCTTGGAAAATACTTGAATGCTGCTGTTTGAAGGTTAGATGGTTTCATTTAGTTGAAGGATTTATTTGTACATTTAATCAAAACAATTGATTCTGAAAGACAGTATTTGGTTATTAGCTTGTTCGTAAGCTAGAGTCCTCATTACAGCTAGACGTTCAAAGGATTTATTTTTGCTGCAAACAGAAAAAGCACTACTGGTGTGAATATTGTATCCATGGAATGATGTCACAAATACAGTTTTCCTGACAGATTTAAATTCTGACAATTTGTACACTTGTAATTAATGTTCTTCTTCTTTATGAATGAAAAATTGCTGTTTTCTTCTAAGACGTAAACCCTTTTTCTGATTTCATTTCAACTTTTCCAGCCTCCTGATTCTACTTTTCAGTTAATTCTTTTATTTCAGCCAGGTAGCGAAAACATTCATTGTGTAATTGGACCTTGCTTATCTGTTTTAAAAAATCCCCAAACTTTAAAGAGGTTCCGAGTGTTTGGATGGTAATGGTGGCAGTATGGGAAGGCTATCTTTTCAATCTCAGTGTTGCTTTCGTAGAACAAATGTGTAAAAAAACTACAGTGGATGTTTGGGTTTGATTCGCATTGGTGATGTGTGATAGCAGGTGAGGTGAGGTTTGCTGTAAAAATTCACTCTGATTCCAGTCATCAGTAGTGTTGTAAGCTGTTTTAGTCAAGTGGTCAATATTGTTTGCTTGAAATTTAGTTATGTTCAACTTATAATTTATGACAGCCAAAACATACATTAAAAAGATGTAAATCAAAGTATCAGTTTAGTTAAAATATATGAATAGTAATTATCTTGCTATGGTTTAATATTGTTCCGTGTTGTGCTAGTTGTTTTGAAAAGTCAGATGATAATTTTCAGAAGAAATGTGGAAACAGTATTTTATTAAGGATTTTCTGTGTTGTCTTCTATCTATGTTTCTTGTGATATAGGAAAAAACCCAGGAATTTAGATTTTTCTTCCTCCATTGGAAACAAGGTCTTGATAAGCATTCTAAGATTTCTAAGCAAATTCCGTATTTTTGGTGAAAATTTTCAAGGGTTGTGTTGCAGGAAGTGATGCACAAGAAGGTGTCGATGTGGCAGGACTCCTCTTTGTGTTGCAGTGAATTGTGCTCTGACCACCCTTCTGCGGGTGTGCTTTGCCATCCCAGTGAACAGCTGATGGGTCACAGGAGGCAAGTGGTGATGGGTATTGGTGGTTCCCTCACCTCTCCTAAATGCAGTTAAAGGGTGTACCATAAGTACTGGAAGAACAAAAGGAAGCAATAGCATATTCTTCCCATTGCCATCAATACCCAAGCAAAGGCCTTAAAAATTCTAGGGATAAAAACAATTTTTCTTCACTTGCCCAAATTAATTTAGGAAACACAAGGCAAGGTTGCTTCTGCTGCTGTCACTTGATAGGCAGCTCTTTCACCTCTCAGAAAAGAAAATAATTTTTATATATGCACATTATAAATTTTGTATTATGTGTCTAGAATTAATATGTGTTCATATCTCATTTAATTTCAATGCAGGTTTTAATTAATTAATACATTGTTCAGATAAATGTTGCTTGCCATAGACCAAAATGCATCAGCTTAAGATGTCTTGTAGATGAAGTAAACTGATGCTAACGCTTGGTCCTGTGCTTGAATTTCCTTCCATATTTCCCGAAACTAGACATGCATGGAAAGTGTTCATAACATCTCAGAAGGGTAGCAGAACAGTTTGCTGAAAATTTAGCTTTAAATTTCATCTGCATCAAAATTTTTTATATTATTTCAGTAGTAGTTGGCCATAAGTAGTTGTTAGTGGTATATCTAGTGCCCTTTATTTCTTTACTTTGTATTGTTAGGAGCAAGGGGCAGTTCTGCACTTCATTTCACAGCATTGTGCTGTGATGAAGAACCTGGTATGACTGGTAAATGGTGTGACCCCAACCGCAGGAGCAATTACATGTTTTTATTTTACACAAGAAATAAAATTAACCTTTGAAATTATTTTTGACAAATAAACATTGGCGGAAATAGGTAATTAGGTGATGTGTCACTAATTGTAAAGCATTATGACGATATAATACAAAGCTACAATATAGCAATGACAATTTTTAAAGCAGAGGGGAAAGGGGGTGTTGATTGGATATAAACTGATTAAGAAGCTGTCTTGGAATTGGTTGTTCCGGCCATCCCTGTTGCCCTATCATGAAAGGAGGAGAGTTCAGTAATGGTTTAACTACAATTAAATCCCTCCCCTTTCTTTATGGAAACTCAACTGTAGGCATTTCAGCATTAGCCTAAACAATGGTTTTGAATATGTTAAGCCTCTAACAATTAGGGAGCAGTTTGGGGCATTGAATAATTTGGAATGATGCAATTGAACCTGACAGCTTCAACAGTCAGCCTACTCATGGGACCCAAAAGTTGTTCACACTTGGTTTCATCTCTCATCACACGCTGAGTATTAAAACCTTACTGGTGTGGAGCTGAGACAGAAATGAGGCCTGTTATCAGAAAATATTTCATAGCGTAAAACTTGAAAGGAATGGGGGAAAAGGCATGTTCAAAGAGTCTCAAAGTTTTGAGACCCAATCTGATTGCATACAGCTAAGTATTGTCTCATTTTTCTCCCATTTGTTTTTTTCTGCTTAAAGAACATGTAACTTTTGATTCAAGGGACTACTTCCCCTGGAAATTTCAGATACGAGTAAATGTTCAGATATGAATCCTTTGGAAACTTTATAGTCATACTGTTAAATAATTCTGGAGTCATGCAAACAAATATAAAACTATTCTAAATATTTTGGAGGATATTTATATATATGAGTTAAATGTAGTTAACTTGCAAGTCCTGTTCTTTAATTAGAAGAATATGCTTGTACTTTCTCTCTTGCTGTAGAGGAAGTGTTTTTAAGCATCAGTCAAATATCAATCATTTCTTACTGCACGTGGGCATTCTCTGAATTACAATGCATCGTCCTTCTGTGCTGCTCTGCTGCTTATGGCTTTGCTGATTTATTAAACATGCCATAAAGGAAAGCAGTGTGTTGTATACCTCTAGATGGGCTTAAATCCTTCTGCTAAAATACTTTCAGGAAAATTGGCTGCCTTTTCAAAATAAATACTTAGTAGTCTTGGGCTTTTATTAGTTCATACATTTTGATCATGTATTGTGTTGAGTGTTTAAATAGAAACAGTTGAAATAAAGACTAATACAGCCTTAAAAGTTCTGCATTTTAGAACATGTGTCAGTCCTGTGACCTTAATACATATTGACAGGATGATTGCGCATTTTTAATAAATGCTTGCTACAGCTTGTTTCGGCTGTGAGTGAAACATGAAGCTCCTATTTCACCTTTAAATAATGTAACACTCCTCCACCTTCTCTACTTCCTTGTCAGATGAAGTCGTCACATACATAAGAAAGCTTCACAAATCATTATTCTTGTCATTTTACATTGCCACTTTAAAAAAGTATTTTCAAAGGTTTTTATTTGCCTTCAACTTACTTGAACAATGTTACTGTGTCTTTTTTGCTTTGAGAGTTGCATAGGATGCAGGATGGCATTGGAACTTTTATAGTTCCAACTTGTAGGACACCTTTACTATTATTTTAAAGTATAAACAGGGGTGAAGTTTAGGGTGAAACCACCACTTGTGAAAAACTCAAGTTCTTAGATATTGTTAAAATCCTGCTAAGTCTTTTGATCTGTTATATCAACCCACTTAGCAAACGTTTAATTCCTTTGATGTCTTTTGTTTTGTGATTCGATAGTTACTCAACAAACTTCAGCAACTCCCTTCAAGATACTTAGGTACATTCAGAAAGTTCTTAAAGCTATTTGTGCATGTTTCAGTCAAGTAAACATGTATTCCCCTTGCTGATTATAGCTACCCTCCCATCATAAATTAATATATAGTTGCTATTGCACAGTTTTAAGTAGCTTTGCAGTGATTTACATGGACTGGGAGCTAAGTATAGAAGCTTCTGTGTAAAATGTGAGCAGTACATACACATACTAGAACTAAAAGAAATCTTTTAGGGAAATACTGTATAACTAAACAGAAATAAGGCCTGGTGTTTGGAGCTTAAACATGTGTCGTTCCCCTCCTCCCCCATATTAGTAGAACTCATAACATCATGTTAACTTCTGTTTTGCTAGTCTGGTCTTTTAGATATGGTTGAAGGATAATACTGGTTGAATCTTTTAATACTCCATTCTGTCAGGTTTTATCAGTGAAAGGATTTGACTGAAGTTTGTTTGGTTTTGAGGGGAGAAGAGCTGAAGGTTGCTAGGAACAATAATGTTTGAGTCGGAACTGCCCTATAGGCATTTGTTAAGGAAAAGAGCAGGAGCTGTGCAGTACTGCTGCCTTCGTCTGTCAGTGTCACAGTACTAGTATGTACTGTATTTCTGGAAGGTGTTGTGCCTGGGGAGGTGGAAATGCCTGCATTATTTTTAAGACTTAGAAATAATTCAGATTAATTCTACTAAAGGTACGCAATTCTTAAAAAAACCCCCAAGAAACAGCCAGAAGTAACAGCCAGATTTGAAGTGACACTGTGGTTCCACGCCTAGCAATCTTGCACATACCTATAAACTGAAAAGTGAATAAACCCCTGATCATTGTAAGCAATTACTTGTGGCTTTTTCTAACTTTGTGACAGTAGAAGAATGTAAATATCAGGCACAATTTCTCACCGGTATATAGTAAATAAAGCATCATTGAAAACAGTTGTGTGAATTCATAAAAGTCCATTCATCAAGTTTAATATGTTGGCAGAAAGCCAAAAATTAATGGTAGTGTGTGATTCTTTCCAGAGACATAGTTTATACTCTGTAATATTTTGCTGTAATAACCAGTATGTTTCCCCTGTCTCTTGTGTGCAGTTATGCATGTCAAAATGTCCCACAAATTGAGTTCCTTACTGTTCGCCTTCTTTTTTCGTTTTTCAAAAAAAGTCTCATTTGTAAAAGTTGTTTACATTTTCTTAGAAGATTAGTTTTCAAACCAGTGATCACACAGGTTTGTGTATCTCTGATTCCACCCCCACCCCCTTGCAATCTTTTCTTTGTTCTGAAATAATTTTTTTATCAGGTAGGAAAATGCCTTTAAAATAAGCAGCCGTGCCTTTATTTCTTTGATTGCCTGTCTCTGCAACTTAGCATTTGACACAAATCTTTTTTTCTTCGAAAGGGAAAAAGCATAAGCAGCCAAGGAAGAAGGTATTTTTATTGCATTGGATTATGCAAGATTTTGGCCAGCCTCCTTAGCTTCATCTGTTTAAGGGTTCATTTTCGCTTGTTTGGCACAAGTCCCAGCAGAGACCTTCAGAATTGTGGTTAGCAACATGAATGAACACAAACTTTGGGAGCTCTTCAATAAGTAGAGCTGGCCAACTGCCAAAAATACAGTTCCTTATATGGGGTCAGGGCAAAGCTGTGGTTCCCGGAGCCCCCTATTGTATAGAAAACATACTTGTAATGGCTGTTTGCGTTCTTTAAAATAAAAACAAAACAAAACAAAAAAACACCGGGCTTCCAAGTCTATCAAAATAGGAAGTAACAAAATACTGTGCACGTTTTACTAATGACGGCGTTGAGCAAAGGAAATATGGCTCTGTGTGGTTAAACTATAGAGCTGAAAGTTGGACCTTTTGACCTCCACAGCCGGCTTGTGATGTAAGGAACCCAAGCATTTGTGAGACATCTGTTGTCTACCTGCCCTTATTTTGTAAATGGTTTAATAAGATTAAATAATTAGTAGGATAACCACATGGTCGCCATGCTATTAAGTCCTAGCATTGAGCGCATACTTCAGGATCGCAAGGAAGTCTGCCCGTTCTGCCAACTATGGTTGTTTTAAAATGCACTTTAGGTATTTTTAATATTTGCTACAGTACTTTTTTAGTAGAAGGGTTTTCTTTAATTAAAAGATCTTGCCAGCCACAAGTACAACACACTTTAAAACCTGATCTATTTTTCAAAGTACTGCAATTCTATGTCTATACTTAAAAATGGAAAATATTTTTTACTTTTAAATACATTGTTTTAAAAAGCATTCAACTTACAAATATAATAAATGTGCGTTAAGAAGGCTTCTTTAAAATACATTTAGCATTTCTCCCCGTTTAAAAAAAAGGATTCAATTTTTAATTGGTTTCTTGTAGGCAAACACCCTACCTGGATCTTCTCTGAGTCTGCCTCCATCCCACATGTACGGCAATAGGCTGAATCCAAATTCAGCCATGGCAGCACTTATAGCTCAGTCTGAAAACAGCCAAGCAGGTAAGCTTCCTCTGCCGGTGCAAATGTGCAGCTTCACAGAACTCTTTGTTTTTAAAAAGGTTGTTAAATTGTATTTTTGATTTCTGCTCAACTTGTGGTTATTAAATGTCTGTACAAAGTTGTTCTGTGTTGGAAGTAAATTCTCAGTTGTTCTGTGGAACAGCGCGGGTTTTCTTCCCCCTTTTTTTCCCTCGGTGTGTGAAATGTAAATGTTTAAGCAGAGCCATCAGCAGGCAGGAATGCACCAGTGTCTCTTGTGACTCCTGTGATTGATGCGCTCAGTTCCCAGCTCTTTGCAACCGGAGTGACACAGCTCTGGGTTTTGTCGTGAATAGTTGAAACCTTTATTTGCATAATTCATGAAATTGCATTACATACAAGTTCGTGTGAAAGAGATCCCGTTAGAGAACTTGTGCAGCATTTAATAATCTTGTGAATATTTACCGATTGGCATTTGGTACCGCGGGCTCTCTGCTGCGGTTTTAATGAGCCGCTGGCTTTGCTTTGTTTCATTCCCTCCGTAAGGATTTGTTGACATGTCGTAGTAGTCATGCCTGTTTGGGGGAAGGGAATGAGTTTAGCAGTTTACCAAGAATGGATCAGTCATGTCTTTGCCCTCCAAGGGGTCGGAGGTCGCTTGACTCAGAATAGGGGGAGGGCAACCTTGAAGGGGGCAGATAGGGTTATTTTATTGAGAGGCCATAGGGAAAATAACCCTTTTGAGTCCTTCCAAGCAAAACGTTTTCGTATATTTAATGAGGCCTTTTTTGTTTGTTTTACTACCTTTTTAGCAAGGGGCTTTCCTATGCTTTGCTTATAAATAGGAATTAGTGAATTACACGCTTTCATAAAGTTTTCAGTAAATTTGCAGAATAATATGTGCTTGTTAGATGGCAGCAGTAAGTTTAATACGTTATATATTTTATGAGTTGTTTTGGGATGCAAAGTGTTAAAAAAATACAGAGCATCAGGATTTGCTGTGATAAGCATACAGATTAGCTGTCCACAGCTGTGATTCATTACTTTCACCGTACAAATTAAAAGTGGCTGAGGGGAGGGTACTGCAAATGCAAACCACGCTTCTATGCTGTAAAACTGAAAGGAATGAAAGAAGTGAACATAATCCATGGCCTGGTACAGCCTCAGAAATGTGTAAGGACAACACCTTACATGCTACAGTTCAGCAATCTTAAACTAGTTACTTATTCACTCTTCAGCAGTAACTACAGATAGAAGTTGAGATTGAAGGTATTTTTTAAATATCTACATCAGATATTAAAACTCTTATCTAAGAAAAGGCGATTTATCAGCTGTGAAATATTTACACTGCAGATCAAGATCTCGGAGATAACAGCCGAAGCCTTGTTGGCAGAGGAGGATCACCCAGAGGAAGTCTCTCGCCACGGTAAGCGTTATTTACATTGGAGAGTGCAGGCAGAGGAAATGTTTTAAGATTTGCAGACTTCACTGTCTTTTTACTAGTAATACCAAAGTGTTTTAAAAGCCCATATATATAAAAATATAAACACACATGTATAAATACACGTATTATTATATCAAGATATCCTTTTAAAAAAATCCTTAATACATCCAGAGAGCTAAAATGATGCTGAAATGTACTTTTGTATCAACTGAAATTAGGTTTACAAATTAAGGTTTGTAGGTAAGTTAGTTTACTCCCTTACTTAAGAAATGGAGTCTTGCTTTAGAGGGATTTATCTATCATTTAATCCATATGTACCACTTATCTCCTCAGATTTGCTACCACAACCCTAGTTTAGTAATATTTGCAAAAATTCCCAAATCGCATATACTTAACAATGATCACAAGAATAAGATGGTGTGAAACATTAAATATCAGTAAAAACTCCAAGCAAATATTTTCATCCTTTTGCCTCACAACTTCAACATTTGTAATAATTCTCTGTAGAAAAAAAGAAGTATTTTTTTGTTCTGCTGCAATTTACATCTGCTGGAAAAGTTCGAGATAAGAATTCTGCTGAAACTGTATCATATTATTATGTTTTAAAATATTTACTGTAAAAATTTCAATATTGTGTTTTAAATATTTCAGTAATATTTTCTGTGTATTTTAAGCAAATCTTTGTTCTAAAGGGCTTTATTTTCTCTGCTGAATCCAATATGAGTTAGATTTTATGGTGTTATTACTGTGGTTTTTACCTAGGGACTAACCATGAAAAAGATTTATCTGAAAAAAAGATGTATCCTGAAAAAAGATTTTAGGATAAAATGCTAAAAAATGGTAGTTACACAGAAATAGCATTATAATAATGAATTTTATTGCTATAGCATGTGTTTATTATGGTAATTTATAATAAATATCTCCAAATTAGATAATCTAATGTACATGCCTGGTGTTGTTGATCTTGTATTATATTCCTTAATTAATCAAAAGGCAGCTTGCTGGATGGGGTGAGATTATCCATTATAAATACTTAGGTGTTATTACCTAGTCATGAACTTGTTTTCAAGTTTTCCAGTATGTGTTGCTTCTAAAATAATAAATAGAAAATTTGCAAATTAGTTTAGATGGCATTCTTAGTATAAATATGTATAGTTACATTAGCATATAAATTGATCTATACAGACAAGGAAGTTCAGAGAATTTTGCAAAGGGAAATGTTCAACAATTAGGAAATTCCAGAACTTTTGATTATATATTAAGTATATATATTGATTATATATATTGATTATATATATTATATATATTGATTATATATGTAAGTATATATATGAATATATATTTGATTATATATTAAGTAGTCCTCTTATGCATACATGTTATGGTAATTACGAGTTTTAATGCCTTCTTAGTTAATACACAAAGACCTAGTCTTTGCATGATTTGCATAGGTTGTAGTTGTGTTCAGTGTGTCTTGTGGTGGAATACTTGGGAAGGTAAACTTAAATATGATGCTTCTACAAAGTGTGTATGTTCAGGGTATACACAGTCCAGCACTTGCAGCATGGTAAAATACCAACTGGTTTTGATGGGGATGCTGAAAGAGAACTGAATGATACAAAGGCCACCTCAACCACAATTGAAAAGCTTCCAGCAGTGTAGAGAAGCTGTAGCACTTTGCAAAGAGGAGAGGGATTTTGCTTGGCAGTAGGGTTGTTCAAAAACAAGCCAAAAAGGGGGGGAGGTGGGGGTGGTGTGAGAGAAAGCAAGGGCGAGAAATTGCTGCTGTAGTAACAGAATTGAAAGATGGAAAAACTTAGTCTGAAATACCTAGCATGGAAAAAATTTAGAAAACCTACTCATTCAATTAAGTTCAGTAGTCAGCAAATTTCAGCCCTGGTTTGCGCGACAAAAAAGATTACACATATGTCAAGGTTTCTAAAATGTGTAGGTAACTCCCCACCTTCCCTACTTCAATAAGTAAGTAACTCTGGTTACTTTAAATATGGTTTATAGTGAATAAAAAGCTAACTTAAAAAAATCTGCTATCTGGAAACTTTGCAACTCTGAATGTTACCTGCTTTATCTATTAAAATTATTTAGCTGCAAGTTCTTACTCTGTTCCCTTTGAAGCTTATGAGATACATAAATAACACAGTTCTCCAAAAGAACCATGTGATTTTCACTGAGTTGCTTAAAATAAAAACACTTGCAGAACATTTGTTTGCTGTTGGTGACGCAGCTGATTGCAGCTCTTCGGAGAAGACATATGTGACTCATGAGCTTGTATGGTCATTTCCAATTCATACTGTTATATCTTTGTACCCCAATATAACCACAGCGTTTGATGTTTAAGCTGTCGTATTTTAACTTTTAATATATATATGAGAAATATAAATATACCTGGTATATGTGAGCTGTTTCCATTTTGCAAAGGAATCGCTGCTTTTCCCAAGGTAGCACTTAAACTTTTTTTTACCCTATACTTAACCTTAGATTTAAAAATGTCTTACATAATATCTGTCGTGAAATCTGTATGTATGCTTGTATCTAAATGCAGTACTGCTTCTAATTAATGCTCTGTAGTATGAGTAACTGTACCCCAAACTTAAACAAAACACAATTGTGAAAGCAGGCAAGGTGTGAAACAGGATTCCCTTTTCCGTGGCAGGACTGGACCAGTGCAGACAGCACATCTACAATCCTGTTGGAAACTCTGATCAAATACTATTTGGAATAAGCATTCAACCCTAGCATGCAGGAACCATATCCTGTCTGAAGGATGAGCTAGGGGTTCAGTTGGTAGAGGAGAGACTGAGTAATGTTGCAATACACAGAAATCTAGATTTTATTTTTTTTTATTCTTCTCTGGTATCAGGCTTCCAGTGAAGGATTGCAGAGGTTGTACCATCATGTACTGCATGGTTTCTACCTTTTCAAAATTGATAGGAAGCAGTCCAGAGCCCAACAAGAATTTTGTTGGTGATTTATAAGTCAAATGGCACAATCTGTTAAGGCAGCATTATGTGCCGCTCAGGAACATGCAGACAGAGAGAAGTTTCTGGGGGAGTTATTTAGTGGTTTTATGTGTTTGTTTTCTGGTTTTGTTTTGTTTTTGAAGTGGGTTGTTTGTGTGAAGTGTAAGTGTAGTACCTCTGTGTAGAATGTTTCTGCATAAACTTTCCTTCTTACTGCTTCAGCACATTGTGTAAACAGTCCATTTTAATACCGCTTTTGCTGTCTCTGTGCTGAACTGTTACATGCTGTTGAGTTGTCATCTCTTGTCAAAAAACACTACCGTGGTTACCCATTCATCAGGGCTTTTTGTTTTAACAACTGCTTTCCTTTCTTCCTGTATGCAAAAAAGGAGCTATTTATAAATACTTAACAGAGCTCTTAAGTCACCTACTTAAAACCTTTTCTCGTAAAAATTTCTTTGCTCTGGTGCCTACAAAATGCTCGACGGTCATTAGGTAGCTAATGTGCTGTGACCACTGCTTATTACGGTAATCATAATTAACACACTGATTTCCTGAGCTCTCTATGTTGTCCTGTACTGGGACTGTGGTGGTCTTGTTGGTAAGTCTGCACTATGGGTGGAACAGTATGGCTGTGATCCCGTGATGGCACCAATTGCTTACAGTAATAACTAATATCTGAGAATCTGAGCTCACTGGAATTGATTGCCCCCCCGCCCAAACAACCAACAACAAAACCAAGAACCAGCTTTTAGTGGGCTTTGCTGTTGGTCCTGTAGGAGGAATGGGACCATGCATACACGAGACCAGAAACCTGAGTCAGAAATACACCGAGCATCTGGCTTTGCTCACAAGTTAAATTGTGCCCCATCCAACGCAAAAGCAGCCTTCTCCTAGGGCCTGAGAGAGGTAGCCAGCTTTCTCTGTGGCTGTGTGCTGAATATTTAATTTTCTCCTGAATGAGAAAAGACATGTGGCAAGGGGATTATTCTTTGAACTGTGTGTGATCATGAGTAAAAAAGAAGGTGTATTAAGTGTTCGCAGAACAGGCAGAGGATAACTTCGAACTTTCATTGCATCCCTTGTGAAATAATATTTTCATGTAGTCCCTCAAAAGTCTGGGTTTACATGACTGTTTTAAGAGCAAGTTAGTCAGTGGAATTATATATGGCCTTTCTATGTGATGCTTTTAAGAAATTGGTTTTGTTTTTCCCAGTTTTCTCAGGGAAAGGTTTGAAGTTTGGTGTGGGTTGGTTTTTTTTGCCCCCAAAGTCGATGCCCTGTGTATCCATATATAATGGTTTCCTGCTGTAGAAGTGTGTGTTGTATAATTTAATTCAATGCTATTTGTCAGTTACTATCTTGTTAGTCTGTATGCAAGAAGAAGTTATGTGCTTTCTCAGTATAAATTCTCACACTCTAATAATATGTCTTTCTTTTATTAAAGCCCTGGCAGTGAGAACCAGGAGTTCTTAGTGATTTTGATGAATTAACTTAGTCTTGGAAGCATAAGATATGTAGGTGCTAAGAGCTGATATAAGATAAGAAATTTCAGCAGCCTGTTTCTAATACATTTCCTTTCATCCTTTTCTTTAAACAATAAATTGCAATATTTTCAACAGATCCCCTGTGAGCAGCTTGCAGATTCGCTATGATCAATCAGGGAACGGCTGTGGGGAAAATTTGCCCCCAGTAGCAGCCAGCATAGAACAGCTTCTCGAGAGGCAATGGAGTGAAGGACAACAATTTTTATTAGAGCAAGGCACCCCCAGTGACAGTAAGTACTCACAGTCTGTTTATTATGACTTTTGCAACTCGGAACTGCTGTTCTGTGCTTGTCCAAGAATTTTAATAAAATTTATTTTCTGCTAAAATATAACTGTAATGTACAGTTCTAGCATAGTTCTTAGTGCAGCACATGGCATCAGTAGATTACAAAAGACTTCCTTATGATTATCTACATTTTTATAGATGGGGAAATTGTGTCATGCAAGAGGAAGTAACTTGCAGGTCCAGTTGCAGAGTTTGGAAAAGAATTCTGAAGTCTTAGACCCACTACTGTAAATATGTAGTACAGTTCCCCATTTTTCTTTATATTGTATGATATAGATTGGTGTAATGATTTTTTATTGTTCTGTTTTTTATTTTTAAATCTGAATTGCCTACTTCTGTTGCTATTTGAAAAGAAAATATTTACAAATGTTAGTCAGGTGTCCTACTGGGCTTTCGTGTCTTTATTATGTTCTGCCTTTCTTGTGAGTTCCTAAAGCAAGCAAATTATTATTTTCTCAAGTTGTGTTTAATAGAGTGGAATAGTCCAAGAATGATTATGTTAAAAGCTAAGTGATCACTAGATCATGTGGATCTCCATTTTCAACAATGTATCAGTATCAAGGACAATGACTGAGTGTGTTAAAAAATTTATTTTATTCCAGGTTATGGTTTGTGCTGTATTTTATTGAACACATTATTCTTCTCATTGGTAGTGTAAAGAGGTATCTAGTTAGTATTTTTATGAATGGTATCCCGACAAAAATGCTAATTGTGAGGAAATTCATGCAGGGATAATCCTTTAAACATGATAGCTGGAGGACAGGTTTAGCTAAGTCTTATTGCATCTCATTTGAGCTCACTGAGGGTTCCTTTGTATGTTCTTGAAGAGGAGGGATAAAAGCTAAATCCTTGGGAAATGACCAGATGTGCCTATACCAGTAGACTTACGTCTGTAGTAGGCCCAGAGGTCATGTTAAACAAATACAATTTAGAATTTAAAAAAAAAAAAAAAAAAAAGGGCAAGAAAAAAAGGGAGGCTAGCCCTGTGGCTCTGCAGTCACACTCTAGTACTGGTTGGGAAATCCAAGTTCTGAAACCAAATGGGAGTTTGAGAAAACTGTGCTTGGTAAAAATCAGGTCAGTAGAGAAGGTGATGCCCTCGTTATGCAAAACGCGGGGGGTAAGTGCGGTGCTCACAGAGTGCTCCCTGCTGGGGGATTCCGAGATCGCTGCTCGCAGCTCCCGCCAAGGTGCGCTGGGACAACTTCACGATGGAGGACTTTTTTTTTTTTTCATTGTTTCTGTAGGTTTATGATTCACTGTACAAGTCATTAAATCAGAAAACCTCCCTTTTCATAAACTTGGTTGTTTTTATAAAAATGTTGTTGGTTGCTCGTGCTGTTAGTTGAGCATATTCTTGTCAAACTTCTGTGTTTTATAAGGTTTACAGTTCCTAATACTGCAGCTGAACTGGATCTATCCCAGCTATGCTGTGCTACTAAAATACTATTACTTTTATATTCTGATTTAGGGCTAAGTTATCATGTACTGCTGTTTGCTTAAAATGTATGCTGGCCCTAATGATTCTACTTTATCAGTATTTAAGCCAAGGTGTAGAGGTATTCCAAAATTACCATCACAACACACTGTAAACTTTTTTCTGCGCTTTAAATTACACAAAATTGATCTTAAATCTTTCCACTAAAATTCAGACGTCTGTAATAATTTTATGTTCTCACATATATGCTAGTCTTAATGTAATGCAGAAATTAAAACTGAATGAAGGTGTTATTCGCTCACTGAATGTGGCTGTGGAATGTAACGTGGGCGTTTTTGTCTTAGTTTTAGGAATGCTTAAATCATTACACCAACTTCAAGTTGAAAATAGGCGGTTGGAAGAACAGATAAAGAATCTGACTGCAAAGAAGGAGCGACTTCAGCTTCTCAATGCACAGCTTTCGGTGCCCTTTCCAACAATAACTTCAAATCCCAGCCCTTCTCATCAAGTACATGCCTTTCCAGTACAAGCACGTAAGTAGAGGGGATTATTAAAGTGTCAAAGTAATTTGAACGTGTATTTATATGAAATATCTTTTTCATCCACACATGCCATTGATGGGAGATGAATATAAATGTAGGATGGATACAGACCAAGTATTTGCTGATGTGTTAAATGTTTAAACATCAATTAGTTTATTTTTCTGAACCATTACTACTTTTTTCAGTGCAGTTTCTCTTTTACTTCAGTTTGTAGCGCATCCGTTTGAATCTCTTGGTTCACCAATTACTTAGTTAATATTTTACTATTCAGCAATGATTTTAAAGTTGACTTTACATTTTCTGTTTAGCTTTGTCATAATTTTGAAATAATTATTCTGAATCTTTTTGCATGTTACAGAAATTTAACCACTTTGTGTTTTTTGAAATAATTACTTTAGCACCTAGCACTGATTCCTTGAACAGCAGTAAAAGCCCTCATCTGGGAAACAGTTTTTTACCGGACAATTCTCTTCCTGTATTAAATCAGGTAATTTTTATTTCTTTCTTCTAAACCCAAACTTGTTACAAGTTAACTCATCCCAGTCCTTGCATTGTGGTGTTAGGTGAAATTTTATGCAGCTTGAGGGGGCTTTGTTGTTTGTTTTTACACCAGGAGATAACCTCCAGCGGACAAAGCACCAGCAGTTCATCAGCGCTTTCCACTCCACCACCTGCTGGGCAGAGTCCGGCCCAGCAAGGCTCGGGAGTCCCCGGAGTTCAGCAGGTCAATGGTGTGACAGTGGGGGCACTGGCTAGTGGTATGCAGACTGTAACCTCCACCATTCCTGCAGTGCCGGGTGTGGGTGGAATAATTGGAGCACTGCCAGCCAGCCAGCTGGCAATCAATGGAATTGTAGGGGCTTTAAATGGGGTAATTCAGACCCCAGCAACAATATCACAGAACCCCTCGCTCACTCACGCAACCGTGCCACCCAATGCAACGCATCCTCTGCCAACCACGCTAAATAACAGGTAAGAATTTGCTGATTTTATGTTTTTCCTCATAGTGCCTGCTGTTCTTCGGGTTAGCTGGGTTTTTTTGTCTTACTCGAAATATACTGTTTCTTCCTTAGCCTATAATTGTCAAAGTAAGTTCTGCTCCTGATCTGTGAATGAAAGTGAGGAGGCATTTAATGGAAGCACAGATAGTCAAGTTAAAGAAAAGATGTTTTCTCTAGAGCTTTTGGGAATCCTAGTGGATTCCTGTTTTTTACTCAAGTCACATTCCCAAACAAATGTAATTATGTAAATGTGCTTCAGCTCCTTTTTTTAGTTCAGAAAACAATATTCTTTGTCCTGCCAATTGTTCTTCCAGGATTAAAGGAGTGCTGGAAAAGCTACCATTTGTTGCAGTAAGAAGGGGGAGGAGGGGGAGAAGGAGGAGAAGGGTATATGGTCATGTGATTTAAGATATAACAGGCATAACTAACCAGACTTGTAATACAGTTGCATGGTGTTTTCAGTTGCCTGCACTGACTCCAAACCCAACAAAATTAGTTTTTCAAGTAGTGTTCCTAAGGATTTCTAAATGCATAAAAAGATTAATTTGTGAGTATTCCTGACAGCCCTTCACCAAAGCCAGGTACCCTCAGTAGCACTAACTGCTGCTGCTTGAGCTGCAAGGCAAATGGGTAACAAAAGGAGACAGCTGCTTTCCAGGAGGAGGAATGGACTTCTTGGTCTGGAAGTATTTTGGGATAGAGCAGAGCCCGGGCCAACTCTTTGCTGCTGCTCCCCTTCCCCACACCCCTTGTTCTGTCCTTCACTTAGGAAGGAGAACTACAGTTTTATGCAGAAAGAAGTGCCTGTAAATAGGGAGTGGATTACTTGTCTGTAAGTAGAGTTTATTTTTGGAGATTATGGTGGATTAGCCATCAAAAAAAGACATACGTGATTGGAATGATGCAAGGGATTCCTAATTTCCTAGCTTCCTTTTCCAGTTTCTTTGCTTGCTGTTGGTTTGGCAGCTCCTGAATATTCGTGTACTGTATCATTGTGTGGTATTGCTTCAGTAGGCTCATAAAATCTGATACTTTCAAGTGTATCCTGTTGTTTGCATGCATCATTATGTTTTTGCTGAGGAGCCTGTATTTTTCATAGTTTATATCATATGTGAACATGAGGTTTCATAGGTTAAACAAAAGACATTCTGTTAATGAAAAGTTTTCTTCTTCTCGAGTATCAGTGGTTTGCGAAAAACACAAAAATTTTGTTACTCTTCCCAAAAGTGTGAGAGTGAGAAATACTAGACAAGATCAGTCATATTAACCAGTTGCACAATGCTTTCCACTTTCACGTACTGCGAGACTATATCAGTTATGCTAAATACCAGTCATGCCACTTTTCTTAAATGATTTTGTTTATACACAGGTGATTTGCTTCTGAGTCTTTGTATTGCAGAAGTTCTTTTGTTTCTTTTTTAATATCCATCTTAACTGCTGTAACTCTTCATTGTGTTGCCTAGTAGTAGAATGCTGCAGTTCATGCAAAATACTGCAGCTAGTATCCTTTTCCTGAGCTCTCATTCTAACCTTTAGTGGAGTCTGGAATACTCCCAGTGACTCCCTATTTTCTACTACAACAACAAACTTATGCTGTACAAGTCTGTCAGCACTTCCACTTCTCTGTTTCTATTCTGGCACAATCTCTTTCTGCACTGCTCCCTCAATAATACTAATTTAAAATTAAAATTTTATATTTATGTATTTTATATGTTTATGTTAAATTTAAAAGTGCACTTTTCACACAATTCTCTGCTTTATTTGAGCTCATCCGCATTATTTCCCAGGCCCTCTTCCTTTTGAGGTGTTTCACAACTAGCCTCATTTTCTCTGAGTTTTCAGTATTTCTGGTTGTATGTTTAGAAGGGAGAAGTTCAGTAATGTTAGTGCTAATGTGATTCTGGTAATGACAGGCGCATTTCTCATTCCTGTTAGGCCCATTACAAATGCTTTAGTGAAAAATATGAAAAAATGTTTTGTTATGGGAACTAAGTTGCAAAGAGGCTCTGGGATGATTTTAGAGGAAAGAAAAAAAATAGACAAAAAAATACTTTCCAAAATGGTTGAAATTATTGGTTCTGGAACTCTATGGGACACCTGCCAGGCTTGAGTTCAGTGCTGTTTCAGTGGCAACTAGTTGACTGTTTCTTTAATGTTAAATTTCCCAGGGTATCCCTGCTCTTTGAACTGCCCTGCTGGGAAGGTTGAATGGCACCAAGCACTGGCAGGCCCGAAGGTTTGGTGCTGTGGTGATGTGAGCTCTCTGACCCTGGTTAGATTCTGTGGTGGGGGTCAAGTTTGGAGGTGGTTTAAATCAGTATTGGCAACATGTTGGAAAGCCACGTGAGAACCCAGCCCTGCTTTCTAACTTCAGGGTATTGTTCTGTAATTTTAAAAGACTTGCCAGATGTTCCTGTAATTTGCTTGTTACAGTAACTTCCCAAGCTTCAGAATCTGTTCCAACAGTTTAATGTAAAAAATAGGCAGTGTTCACCAATACATGAAGACTTCTTTATGCATATTGTCCTTATTCATATGAACTCTTTAACTGTGGGGCACAGGGAGGTGAGAAAACACTGATTTGCACACTGTTGTTCGAGAGAGTTTCAAGTTGTAGGTAAAAGAACCCACATTCATTCAGCAGAGAAAAATACTTGATCCTTTTCTGGGAAAAAAGATGGCTTAATAAGATTGCCAGCAGCTGGGAGATGAAGTGATTTGAGGAAAGAGATAGGATTGTTTCTTTACATTCTCGCAACCAGAGAAGACTGTAGGATGGAGAATTTCAGACTGATTGTGTACCTTTTAATGAGAAGCTAAAAAGGATTAAATTTACATTCCAAGCTGATCTGGTTTAGAGAAAGCTCTGTGGTGAAATCCAGTGAACTGTCTCTTCTGGGAAGCTTGGGAGCTGCAGCATTTTGTCCTCTGCAGTTCGGTTTTGTTTCTAGACACTGAGATCTCAGCTGCTGACTGAGGGTATTTTCTTTCAAGTGCCAATGCAGAGCAAGAGAGGCAGGCAGAGCGATTAAAGAGAAGGGAGAACAACAGCAGGAAAAAGAAGTGCAAAGGTAAAACATGATCTGGGAAAAAAGAAAGAACGGGATAAAAGAAGGAAAAAAAACCCCAACAAAAACAGTGGAGAAGATTCATTCTAGTATAGAAGAATTCAGAAAAAGTGAGGTAAAAAGAGAATAAGGAAATAACGGTAATATTAGTCAGAATACTGTAGGAAATAGTGTGACAGGCTTTACCTATGTCCAGGTAGATGCATTCTCAGCCTTTTCCTCACCCACCAAACAGGTCACCCTGTCTCAGAAGATCAGGTCAGTCAAGCAGGACCTGCCTTTCATAAACCTGGCTGGCTGGGCCTTGTCCCCTGGTTGTCCTGCACGTGCCGTGTCATGGCACTCAAGAGGATCTGCCCCATGACCTTCCCTGGCACCGAGGTCAGACTGACAAGGTCTCATGCCCAGATCCTCCTTCCAGCCCTTCTTCTAGACAGGCATCACATTTGCTATCTTGTCGTCAGCTGGGATCTCGAGATCCCGGTCAGCCAGGGCTGCTTGAAGATGGTTGAAAGTGTCTCTGTGAGCATTTCCATCAGCTCCCTCGGTAGCCTTGGGTGGATTCCGCCCAGCCCTTAAACTTCCCATTGACATAGGCTTCCCTTTCCCCTTAGGAAATAATAAGTGCAGCCCACCAGGGGTGTCCATAGTGCTGAGACCATGCAATGAAGTATGACACAAAGTTTATACGTGGCTTGCCCTGTCCCAGTAGGAGAGAATGGTGAGGCTTTGGGTATTTTCATATTGGCTGGTTAATACAAAGTCAAATTACAGTGGAGTTGGGCTACAGTTTGCTGGCTGCTGTAAAAATGCAAGATTAATATTATGCCCTGAGGAGCTACCTGATTGTAGCCTAATGGTGTGGACTTGTGACTGATTTAAGTGAATAATTCCTTACTACCAATCCCAACAAGCAATCCTGTCATCCTATGCACACCTTCTTACTAGAACTTCTGCATCACACTGTGACCTCATCTACTTTAATAGAGAATCTGTCAGTGTGTTTTGTATTGGTTTAAGTTTCAGCTCGGTTCCCACAGGTTGCAGCCCATTGTGCAAGACCCAGTATGAGGGGAGGGGACAGAAGTGTACAGCTGAAAGGGAAATACCTCATTTTTCAACAGCAGGATAAACCTGTAGTGAAACCACTCCTTAATATTTTAATGGGTGTTTTAAACTAGTAAAAGCTAACACTGTACTGAAGGAGTAAATCCAGCTGTCTTCATTTTCTTCTATTCTCAACACACCCTTGTTCATGCTGTTGGTCTTGCGGTAAACTGGTATAGCTGAAGAAACCCTGTATTTACAACCTAGGTGTCAGCTGGATCTATTCCCTGCCCAGTTTCCTAAATATTTGCAGACAGTTTTATGTAGGCATGAAAATAGGGACTGGGAACGAAGTAGTTGGCAAAAGCAGAGGCAGCTTCATTCCATGGCAGCTTCATTCCTTGGCTCCCTGCAAGGCTGAAGGTGTTTGCGAAATTACAGACAAGGTGTGGGCAATATGAGTGGTTTGAATGACCCAAAAGATGGGAATTAGAAGGAAACCAAGGCAAAGTAAATGCTTGGTAGCTAAGTGTTAAAGGTTGGCAAGAGCTGTCTTGTAATATAAAATCTGGCTTTTCTGCATTAAGTATTTGAAAAATGCTTTATAATTGGTAATTATTATTTGAGTTTCAAATAATGTGCAGGGAGTAGACATGTTACAGACAAGATGTTGCTGTTGCTCAGCATAAATGAGACTTGGGGGTGGTGTCAGGAATTGCAGCTGGACAGTCAGTATTTGCAGTATGAAATCAAATGCTGAATAGGGTCTGTCTGTTTGTGTACATATTTTCTTTAATGGAAAGCTGAAGTAAAAAGTTCCCATACTTCCATATAAACCACAGTATTACCCTGTCAAACCCTACAGTGCCTCGGGACTAGGATTGCTTTCTGACCAACAGAGACAACTATTACTCCATCAACAGCACCAGCAATTTCAGCAATTACTAAGTACCCAGCAACTCACATCAGTAAGTTTTTCAGTTAATTATGATTTATTCCTCTGTTGTATTCTAAGGCATGGATAAACTCCTCAGCTTAATATAAATAATAGTAACGCATTTAACTTGATATTAAAGGCTTTGATAATATTTTAGTCTTTCAGTTGCTTCAGCCTTTTTTGGATGATAGTCATGTAAAATGATAGGACATTATTGGGCTGTTTGTATGGCTAGAAGAATCATTCCCTACTGCCTTCAGTTCCATTTTGTCCTGTATGGATGTGGAGGCTTGCCTCTCTCAGCATCAGCTGTGGGCAGCAGAGTTTGGGACCATGTGTGGATTCTAACAATATTCTGAGCTATCTCTGATTCCACTAGAATACTAGCAAAAGATTTTTGGATATCATTTCGTGAGCTGTCTTTGCTCTGCTTGCAGTATTCATATAGGCCATTAGGTAACTGGTTTAACTATTTGTATTGTTAATGTGTAGTTTTAGTACATGGTCTTCTCAGGTATGTTTGTTCTGACAGAGGCCTGATGAAGCCAGCAGGCTTAGCTGAACTTCTGCTGAGCTACTGATTTCAGGAAGTCTGACAGGAACTTTCTTTCCTTTCCCAGTCTCATGGAACTTCATTAGTGTAACCTGAATTAGCTGGGATTAGTGTAAGGGTTGCACTGACTGAAGAGCTGGATAAGCAGGAACCCAGGGAAGAGCTATTTTTCAGCAACTAATTATTGATTTTTTTTTTCTTCCTCCTCCCTCTTTTCATACTACTCAAGGAACAACATCAGGCCCTTTTGTATCAATTAGTACAGCAACAACATCACCATCACCAACACCATCAGTCTGAAGTACAGCAATTGCAGATTACTGGAGGAGCACAGATACCCATAAACAACTTACTTTCAGGCACACAGGCCTCACCACTTAATGCAGCTGCTACCAACCCATTTCTTACAATTCATGGAGATAACGCAGCTCAGAAGGTGACAGTAAGTATACTTCTCACCTCACTTTCAATGCAGTACCTCCAGGAGGTAACTAAAAGATAAGAAGCAGGTTATGTACCTGTATTCACAAATCAAAGATGGTGGATTTTTTGTCTTTTATTTTACTTTTCCTGAGCCTTGGCCTGCACTTAAATGAGGCTCAGAACTCTGCAAACTGGTAGTCACACCAAAATGTCTGCTGCACACTCTTGCTTCCCTGGATCAGGACATCAATCCAGTGACCCTTGCCTTCCTCTTGTAATTACAACTGCAGCCGTAGTCCTCCTCAACCTGCTTCTTCCCCAGCATTGTGTCCACTGTTTCGTGGGTCATTCCTTTTACCACCTTACTGGCGACTTTGCCTTGGCCAGGCCTCAGGCCCTGTGGTGCTGTGGGGATTAGTTGGTGATTGAGAGGTGAGGAGCCTATTGCTGGGAAGGTGGAATCTGTGTTAGGAGAATGGGCTTTGTGCCTCTTGGTTCTGGCCTGGGAAAATGAGGCTGTACATTGGGAGGCTGAGCGGCTCTTCTGCTTCGTAGAGTAATAAAACCTTTCCTAGACAGATAAAGAAACAAGACACATTTTTCTGGCAAAGATGTTCCATTATCTTTAGTATTTGCCCATAATCTCCGTCCCCAAGACAGGAATTCCTTCTTCAAGAAGTCAAAGAATAGGCTTCATTCTCTAAGGGTCGTACAATTAAGATGAGAGGATAAAGGAAGGAGCATATGAAACTTGGAAAAACAAAGGATGAATAGAGCAGGAAGACATAAAGTTTCAGCCTTCCTTGGAGAAGACAGCAAGTGGTAGTGGTAGAGAAGAAAGGGAAGCTTGTCTGCAAGAGCAGGTGGGGAGAGTTCAGGCTAAATATGAGTCCCCTCTCTTTTCCCCACTCCCAAATCCTCACACTACCTGAGGAGCAGTGTGGTGGACGACTCGGGCTGGGATTCTGTGGTGCTTCCAGGAAGTAGGTGAGACACAAACCACACAAATGATGAATTTTCAAGACAATTTTTCCTGGAAACAGCTCCCTTCCATTCAAAATTGTGAGCACTTATGTTTGTTCATCTTTGTGCAGGGTCACTGTCGCTTTGGGGTTTGGGCAGTTGTGACGTTGCGGCTGCCAATGGTCGCCGCAGTCGGGCCCCGTTCTCTGGGTCACTGTCACAGCAAATGTGTTGGCACAGGGGTTGGCTCCAGGCCTTGCCTTCATTCAGAAATGTTCACAGTTTGTTCTCATATGTTTAAAACTCATCTCCCCTCATTTTCCAAAAATTAGTACTGAATGGAATTGAGACCCCATATTTGGTGTACATCCAAGCAAAAGATTCTACGTGAGCTTATTTTGATTTTTTTTAATGGCCATTACTACACTGCACAGTGCAGTGTATTTTTATAAATGTGCCATTATGGTTTTTGTTTATGTTAACAGTTAGCTGTAAATAATTCCCAGAGAGAACATCTTTCGAACAAAACCCTTACAAAAATTTCTTTTTAAATTGATCTTTTTTTAAAGACTAGAATTGAGACAGGTTGCATAGATTGTTGAACTGTTTTTAACAGATTCTCTGTTTGCCAGAGTTCAACTGTTTTAATCTCATTTGCAGCTGAAACAGGTTTTCAGACATTTCTGAATGCTCAGTGAATGAGATGAGATTTTTGCTCAGTCCTTTTCAATACTTGCAGGAAATGTCTTTGTAGCAATATATGAAAGAAAGAATTGTGATGGGGCAAGTTGGAAATTGTATTTGTTCTGATGAGGAACTGTAGATTTCAGCCCTCTCCAGTGGGCAAATGTAGCAGAGGTCACCTAGTGTTTCTCTTGACCATCCTGCAGTTCTAGAGAGACCCATGGCCAGGAACAGCCACTCTTGTTGGAACAAAAGTAGAAGCAGAGTTGGTGTTTTCTAATGCTGGCTGTCATGACCTTAGCATTAGTTGCTTCAATATGGGACTACTCCTTTAATTATTCTTTCCTTTTCCACTTTTTATTCTACAGTACATGGTTATTTTTTACAGTGCAGAAGTTACTATTTTTATGGCTCTAGTGAATGTACCTCAACTGCTTTGTCATATTTATGAATTGAATTTTACTTAGCTCTGTATGTTATAATCTGATTTTTAGAAGTATTTTCTCTTACACAGAGGCTCAATGATAAAACTGGACCAGTTGCGTCAGAGAAGAGTTGACGTTTGAATGACACTTGAGCCCTGCACGTCCTGCTGTTATAGCACTTCATGTGGCTGCAAACCGCGGGTTCCCTTTCTGCAGATTGAAAAAGAGCAACAAGGAACTCTTACTGCACAGCAAGAGGTTAATAATTTTCATAAGGATATTTTTGGTAGGCTTTCATTTGCTTTCTTGTTGCACTAAAATGGATGTACTTTTTAATGTCTCAGACTGTGAAGTAGATAAAACTCTGCAAATCATAATTACTTTGTCAATATGATGGTACTAAGTACGAATTCAACCACGGAAGAATATACACTTGACTCTTCAGTCCTAATCTCACAGATTTAAAGGCTATAAACTGTCTGCAGTGATGCATTGCTTTGGTTTCAGAGCAGTAGTTTTACCAGCCCAACCCCAGCCCATCTGATCTGCTGCTGCAGTTTTAATAGATCCTTTTAGACTGAGCTTCTAATGGCAGCTGGGACTTGCTGTTCATAGTTTCTTTTTTTACACACCTGTTTTGAAACCTGACTCATAAGGGAATTGACTTCTGAACTTTTTATTCCTTTAAATTTCTATTGTTGTATAGTTGGAGTTTCTCTTGAGTAAGAATTATGGTATGGAATCCAAAGTTTATTAATTTTGGTGTAGGTTTTAGAGTTCTGAGGTTTTTAAGGAACCGGTTTGGTTCCACTGACAAAGTTTTCTTACCAGATGAGAAGGCCACACTGGAAGAAGTTTGTGTAGTGTTTGGCCTAAACCAAGTGCCTGTTGCTACCTCCATTTTGTTGAAATGGCTGCAAACAGCTGATCATGCACTAGACATGTCCTTGTTAGCAGCGGGAATATTCTGTCTTGCACCAGCAGCCTTGTTCTGCCTTTCCTAGAGGTGTTTATACCACTGTAGAGAGCTCAGGCAGATTGTTACCTGGGTCACTTTTCACTAATAAATTATCAAAAAAGTGAGTTACCATTTCCCACTAAAATTTCCCAGTGGTTGAAACGGGTGAACATGTGTTACGACACTTCGGCAGTTGCTGATCTCGCGGCGAGTCTATGCAGGGTGGTGAAGGACAGTTTAAATGGGGGTAATGACCACTAATCAAGAGTGAGGTGGGAATTATTAGCGGAAAAGACCCAGCTGTAATTAGACCTCCACTGTGTACTTATTTGGAAGAACATGTTAATTCTGCAATATGTTTCTTAGTTAAACATTGCACAGTTCTTACCTCATTTCTGTAAATAAAGTTTTGTGAATCTGTTTTGTATTGTGAAGAATTCATAAGAAAACATTGATATTTTGATTTGTAATATTTCTAATTAGTAGATTTAATTGAAAAAGTAAAAATAATTTATTTTTATATGTTCTGGGGAATTTTTTAAAAATGTCACAAATCACTTTTGTAGATACTTTACAAAAGTAAACCAGTGGTTTATTTTACTTACTCGCCCCACTGGTGGATATTCTGTAACAATTTGTACAAAAGGTAAGATGGAAATGTGCTGTTATTTTGACTAGATGTAAAATTCCAAGTGTATGAAAAGATATGTACAAAGCTTTTGTTAATAAACTTTAATAATGTTTATCATTGTATATGACTTGTGTGAATGTGAGTCTTGTAGAAGAATGGTATATTTCTATTAACATCACAGGAGAGGAAGGACTTCATTTGCACAAGGCTACTAAATTGGATTACATGAAGTTTCAAAAAATATTTGTCATGTAAATTTTTGCTTTCAGGAGACACTGATGTAGCTGAAAGACTGTCCAGGGATATTTCTGCTTATTGGACAGAAATACCCAGTGCAGCCCTGGGTCCGATGCCAGTTTTTTGCTTTCACCCTTCAGAGAGGAATGACTGGAATTGCAGGAGCAGTGGCTGTGTCCAACGGCTCCAGTTCGTTCTGATGTAACTTGGCGGGAGCGCGCTGGGGAGGGGACGGTTCCTTATCTGCCCCTGGCTGGGTGAGGGGAGCAAGGTTCTTGCTGGAACCTTTGCACTGTACTTTCTGTAAAACCAGCACAGTGGTTTTTTCCATGGATTTTGCTTATTGGCCATGGGAAGGTTGGTAAATAAAAATAAAGTACTGGTTTTCTGTTTCCCAGGAAGCAGAGGGAACCTGACCGTTCCTGTACAGTCACTTGAAGATAAAATGTGAGGCTTGTGCTAGTCAGGGGTTGGCAGACAAGAGATGCATTACAGCTTCCTCACAATTTTTAGCCCCTCTCTAGTCAGGGGCAGCCTGAGGCTCAGAGCAGCTTCTGGGACAAGCAGCAGGAAGATGGTGTTGCTGTGGGCTGTGCCATTTGAATGTTGTTCCATCTGCTCAAGGCCCAAGTACTGAATGTTTTTGTTTTATTTTCCAATGGGGAAAACTGGAATCCTGAAAGAAGACTGGTAAATGAACAAGCTCAGAACTAATAGGGAAATATAAAATCACCTGGCACAGCAAAGGGGCATCACTTGCTCCCACCCTCCCCAGGTCTAGAAAAACCTGCTGACATCTTGGGGGTAGTTGATGACTGTTATATGCTTTGAGGTGAAGAGGTTCAGGAGACTTCAGCATTTCTACTGATTAAACCTGTGCAAGGTCCAGAGCTCGGGAAGTGTCAGTGTTCTGGCCCTGCTGAGCACTGGCTGGTGGTCAGTGCTGAGAAGGGAGACTACAGAGCACGGAAGGCTGGGCCCTGAAGTTACAAATGGTACTGCCAGAGATGGAGAGGAGGGGGAAAAAGAGCCTAATCTGCCCCTGGCACAAGGCCTCCAGGGAATCCTGAGTGCCACTTCTCCTGGAGCCATGGACTGCTGCTTTATTCATGGACCTAAGCCAAAGCCAAAAACACTTGGCCAATATAAGTCACCTTGCTCCAACTGGAGCAATACCATAGGAATCAGTGAAGGTGCTAAGTCCTGCCTTTCTTGTGTATTTCTTTTATTGGAAAGGGACTGCCTCAACTCTGGTACCCGTCTCCTGCTAAGAGAAGTGTGAAAGGGACAAAGTTAGAAATACTTGAAATTGTCAAGAGATTGGTGCCAGAAGCCCAAGACAGCAAGGGGTGGTTTACAGTACCACAGTCCTGGTGGACCAACAAGAAGCAGCAAGGAAATAAGGAAAAGGACAGTTCTGACATCCAAACAAAAATTCAATTCACCAGCCCTTTAAAGAAAGAGACCACATCAAAGCCAAGTTCACATGAGGGCCAGATGCAGTCAAAACCAACCTTGTTTCAATGACTTTGCAGGTCCTGACATCAAAGATGATGGTCTGTGGCTGATTTGGCACCAGTCCCGTAGAGCCCACAGTGCTGTCCCTGTGGAATGCCTTGGATGCCAAAGCAGCCCAAGCCCCTCCCTCTGCAGGTCCCTGGCAGCCAAGTTGCTGAGCTCTCCTCGTGTGTTGGGAACTGCTCTGGGCTCAGTGTCACGAAAGCAGCACAGGCTAACGGTGCTGCATTCAGATTTTTCACCAAAACCCCGCTTTACTGACAACAATGACAACAAACCTTAGGGCTTACAGAAGCCAACTTATTCTGGACAGCCTACATCATCTGAAATCCTCCTTTTATCAACTTTATCCATTCAAGCTGCGTTAGCAGGAGCAACTCTTTCAGCAGTAGCACTGTATGACATTTAACTGACCAGTTTTCTGATGCCCGTTTTTCATAAGCTGCACTACTGTTAAACCTTACTGTTGGGTCTGCCTAAAGGAGAACTCTTCAGGGTTCCTGTTGTTTTCAGGCCCCGTCATCTCACAAAGAGGTCACATTGCAAAATTTTTCCTGAAACATCTTCCATCTTTTTTTTTTTTTTAATAGTTCAAACACTGAGAACTATAAAGTTGAGAGTAATATAGTCTAAACATTTGCATTTACAAAAGGACACTGCAGAACAGCATCTGCTGGTCTTTCCTCTAGAACTAAACAGCCTAAATGAGAGCACTATTAACCTGCACGGCCTCTCAGTCATATTCTACGTACTCGCTTGTGTATGGTTGTCAGGATCCTTCAGCTTGGCACTGGACTGTATCCTCAGCATGGTAAGGGAATATTGCCTTCCCTGTCTCATCTGCTCCAAACACTCCTTTCCATAGTGTTCTGCCCATCCCATCAGCAGAGACAAGCAAAGACCCTCAAAGTAGGCTCAGATCTGACACATTTAGGTGCAAGTCACAGTATAGAACCTACAGCACAGACCCTCTAGGACTAACACAAAGTTATGGTGCAAAAGCACTGTTGAGCTACAGTTCAAAACTGCCCAGGAAAGAAAATACATTTTGCTTGCAGGCAAATTATTAACATTACTTAAAGGAAATGTGCATTCTGTGCTACAACAAAAGTTGGAAGAAGTTGCTTAAATCCCAAGCCTTGAGTGACCTTGGTTTTTATGGACAGAAAGTTTTAAAAAACAAGCTCTGGTGTTGGGTAACAGACGCATGAGAAAACAAAGCCTGGCTACAGTCTTCCACTTCTCTGGTGAGCATCATGTCTGACCTCAGTCACCACAGACTAAAGGCACTGCTAATAGGGCTGTGTCATCATCCACAACACACCTAGCAACCCCAGGAGAGGACCCTGGGAGGCTCTGAAAGTCTCAGACTCTTACCCAGGCCTCCTTCCTCCCCACTGCCAAACACTAAAGCTAAAGCTAAGGCTGTGCCAATTCCTTTGGCCCTTGATGAACTGAAGTATGACTGGATGCGCCCTGGACGAAGCCTTCATTGCCTCGCTCTGTGAGGGATGGCTCCCGGATGGGGATCTGAGCATCTGGGTGCAGAGATCAGATCCACTGGTGCACGGCACTGACTCACATTGCCCGTCCAAGACCTTCAGTTCCAAATGACCCACCAGCGCTATGCAAAACCTTCCCAGTTCTTGATGCTGAGACAGTTGGGTCTGTCACCAATTCCTGGTGCAGTGCAAGAGGCCAGTGCATTTCTCTTACACAGCCAGCTTGCCTCTGCTTTCAGGAACGTTCAGTCTTAAAGCAGTAAGGATGCAATCCATCAGTTCCCTTCCATGTAGGCATAAGCAGCACATCCAGCACTTCAGGTGTTCAACCCGACAAGTGTGACAGAATGGCACGTACAACCTTTGCCCATCCTTAAACATCTTCCTTCAGGTAAACTGGATTTGTCAGAAGCGTTGTTTCAAGTTTCTCAGTGGGAATGGTCTTACAAACAAACAAAAATTCTTACCAGTCAGCGATGCTTGTCCTTCTTCCTTTGACCCCCATCCAGAAGGGCTGTGGTGGAGGGGAGTGGAAGGTGTTGGGAGGCAGTGTGTGATTATTGATTGCCACACACCTGGTGGGGATGTGGGCAGTCTTGAGCAGGTGCTCATGTTAAGTTTAGATCTCCAGCAGTAAAGGTGTCAAGAATCCTCCCAAATCCTCATTACGTTTGCCACTGGATTTTTTTGCCGTGACACCTAACTAAACTATTTCTCACTCCAAACTGAGCTCATCGTTATTCTTCACAGCCACAGCAGATTTGTAACAGTTCCATATGGGAACTGTTCCATCAGGGAAACAGAGATCATGCAACTGCAAAGCTCCCTTTTACATACCTGGAAAATTTTTCTCTCTCTCTAATGTAGAGCAAATACCAACAATTCCTTCCTAGCAGATCGGGCATTGCAAACACTGGATCATTCTCTCTGCTCTCTTCTGGATGCTCTGTATCACGAAGTGTGATGCACTGAACCAGGCACACCGTCCCAGGTAAAGTCTTGTAAATTCAGACTGGAAAGGAAAGATGGCTCTCTTCTCACAGGCTGAGCTCTCCCATTACTTGCTTTCTTTTTTTGAAACTGCAGAAATATTCCCATTACCAGTCTATTTTTTTCATGAACAGTACATCTCCATTTCTCATGTTCTTCTACCCCAGCTCCACTCATTAATTTTCACCAATTCCCTTTGCCATTTTAGCAGCTTTTCTTTGCAGCCATTTCAATTACCTTGCTTTACAGCTAGTCATCTCTCATTGAGTGTTCTGGATGACTAAAAGCTTTTGAAAGTTAAGATTTCCTGGTATCTCTTGAAAATACTTCACTTGATCTCACTAAGATTCTTCCTTCATAGTAGCACAGAATTCCTGTTTCATCAATTAGCACCCACACATCACAGTACAGCTTCTAAATATGTTTAATTTCCAATGCAGTTAAGCTGTGAAGTTCTCTGTGAAAAAAAATTTAGATGCATTATTTTGTATCTGGCTTTCCACAGTATCATTATTTCTACCAACTAAGGTTTTTTTTTAATATGAGACAAAAAAACCCCAGCAAAGCTCCAGTTGGTAAAGGAACACATATGGAACACTGTTATACTCCCTAAGTACCTAGCCCTTACAGTTTTATGGGAATGTTGTGAAATGCTGACCTGACAGAAGGAGCACAATTGGTAGTTAGTGGGGAAATCAGCAGTGGAAATGGCAGGAAGTTAACTGAGACTTTCAGCCACCAAGCTTCGATTTTGAGTTCAGATACATGATCCTCTGAGTTTTCATTCTGATTCTGAATTAAAGCTCAAAAGATTTTTAGAATCCTGGTATTAAATCACAATTTGAATGGTAAATAATGCTTTAAAAAATGCAAGTCCCTAATGTTTCTTGTAAAAGACTGTGATCACTGCTCTATTGTTGTCATTTACAGTCCATTAAGTATCCTTTATTTCAGCATTTTAAGCTTTTCATAATTTTGGAAAAGTTATACAAAACAAAATTACAAGTAGGGAATAATATAACCCTTATTACCTATTCTTCAAATTGAATCCAGGGTATACAACCACCCCCCAAATATGAGAACTCTTAGCCCAAGAATGTTAGCCATTCTGTACTTAAAAAGTGGTCCTGAAGTACCTTGTATCTCTTAATTTCTAATTAAAAAATGAAGGCCTTTAGTGTTTTTACGCGCTTCAACTTTACTGAATTAACAATGCTATCAAATACCACTGTGTATCACTGCAGGGTTGGCAAAAGAAGGTATTATATTGCAGTTGCATATAAATATATGTGGAAGTTAATACTAGAAATACTACTTATTTCAAAATATGACTAGGTATTTATAAGAATAAGGTGTTTATAAGCATATGATCTTGGATTCAGAGGTTCAAGAAAGAAAAATATATTTTGAGTGCAGTTTCATTACTCTTGTGGCTTGCTTAACAATTTCAGGTCAATTCTCTCTTTCAAAACCAATCTAAGTTATTTGTGCGCTGTATATCCATGGGCTGCAAACCTACCAGACTCCGTATGTGATTATCAGAGGGGGTTTTCCTGAAGGTCTGCTCACTTTTAGACATTGTTACCACACACCTGCATAAGCAGCTCTTCAATACAAACACACCTTCATTCTTCAACACACAAACCAGGTAAGATGGTATAAGATTTATTAATATTTTCTTTTACTAAGGCACATGACGTATAGAAATACTGAGGTACAAAAATGCAGTTTCCTGCATATGAGATTTAAAACTCCATTTTGACAAAGGTGAGCTGTATCTCTTCTTGCTCACAACATTCAGCTTTTAGCCATTTTTTTCTTTTGTACCAGTTCAACAAGCAACTTGTATCTTGCTATACACTCCTCCTGAAAGGAAACACAAAAGTGTTATTCAAAGGTTGAAATTTTAGTATTGCTTTAATTCTATACATGCTACCTTATTCTAGAAGAAAAGCTGGGTTCTGGGGGTCGTGTAGCGGGTTTTTTGAGTGTTTTTTAATTTTTTGTTTGTTTGGGATTTTTGTTTGTGGTTTTTTGAAGTAAAGGCCCTTGGTTGGTTGGCTGAGTTCTTGTTTTAAAGTTGCACACTGAATTTGAGAAGGGGAATTTAGGGAAGAGGGGATTAGAAAAATGAACTTGCAATTTACATTTCTTAGTGGCTCATTTATCTGTCTGAAGAGCACACAAACCCAAGAAACAGTTGCCCAGTACTTCGTGACAACGACTGCAAGAGCAATTATTGAACAGCTGTATTGCAATACCTATTTAAAACAGTTACTCTGGTGTGAGCCCCACTGCAGGCAGGTTTAGCCAAGCCTTCAAGGTCACTGGTGCAGCACCTGCTGACACCAGAGACTGCGGAACACCTTCAGAGCCAGAGAAACACCCGAATCCTTCCCCACCGCACTTCCTGCTCCCTCACTCTGTGTTTGGCACAAATACTGCAGGGCTGTTCTGCAGCTACAATGGCTGAAGTAAGCAAACTAAGCTATCGCAACTATTAGATCTAGCACAGACCATCTATATCAATGACAATGAATGCTGTTTTAAAAAGATTATACTTACAAAAAGAACATTAGATAGATTATTGAGCATTTAACACTTGCAGATGGATTATTTTGTTTGTTCATTGAGATGGGTTGAGAAAGGTATTGTGAAAGTGTAAGCAAAGCAGCTCACCAACATTTGGTTACTAACTTTGAATCAAAATTTGTTTTAAAATCTAATTTGTCCTGCAATTGAAGATCTGAAAGGCAGAGGAGAGGTAGGTATTTTAAATGAAACAGGAGTTATTTCAACATTTTCTGTATTAGATCAAACGAACTGAAATGAATGAAAAACTGTTTTAAGTAAAACAACAAACATGACAGTAGCGCTCTTTAGGTCACCTGAGTCTAGACTGAGAGGCCAAGTAAAGGCCTCACCTTTCCCTTAAGGACCTCATTCTTAAGGTAATCATAAATTAGTAACAATAATGTTTCCCCTCAATTTATACTATAGTTCAGTCAAAACAAGTCATACCTTGCTTTTTCCAGGAACACATTTTGCTATTTTATCCCAGCGATCCGATGTTCCCTTTGGATACTGCTGCAAGGCCATTTCAAGAAGTTTCTGTTGATTTTGAGTCCACAGCTCTTCTGGTGCACGGCTTTTCTCCCTTCTTCTGCTCTCATCATCACTCTCTTCCTCTTGCTCAGTGTTATCAAAATCTTTCTGACGTCTCCCTCTGCCCTTCTCTTCTGGTGCCTCTTTTGTTGCCAGCAGAGCCATTT
Organism: Gymnorhina tibicen; assembly: GCA_013399875.1. NCBI lineage: Eukaryota > Metazoa > Chordata > Aves > Passeriformes > Artamidae > Gymnorhina > Gymnorhina tibicen. The sequence goes on from VXAZ01000610.1 coordinate 659,734, forward strand.
CAGGTGCTTTGACAATTTTTCGTCTGCGGTGTCTAGTTTCACTTGCACTGGTCTCCTTTGGATCTGTTTGGACGTCCATCTGCTCTGGTATAAAATTGTAGTTCCCCTCCTCCTCCACTTCCTCCTCCCTTTCTCGCTGGGTGATTATGTGATCCGGCAGATTCATGTTGACTTTGAAATTTTTGGAATTGTGGGCCAGAGTTTTAAGCTCAGAGAGCCTAATGATACCTGTTAGAAGCACTGCTGTTACACTTCTGGAAAAGTAAAACACCCCACAAACAAGCAGGGAACTGCCCACAGATTAAAGGTTCTGGGAACAGCTGAGTGGACAAAAAGCTCTTCTGGACTGACAGCTTAAGAAAAAAAAAATAAATTGAGAAATCAAGGTATTCACAGTGATGAACTTTGCCAATTAGGAGCTTATCTGATCTCTGGGAAGTGCTACTAAACTCCCACACTGATATAAACAAAGAGAGCAGCCTGAACAAATTAACAAACCCCACAATACATGGAATAAGAAAGCCTGGGAAGATGTAGCTAAAGGGAAATGTTCCCTCAGAACACCCAGCAGTTCTCTTTTCTCCAAGTAAGTCAAGGCTGCAAAATCTCTCTGCAGAGCAGTCCCTGAAAGGCACAGCTATCACCCAAACCCAGTGATTTTCATAAGCACACACCTGGTGTATATGCAACAGAATCCTTCACCTGTTTGGCTTTCAGGGTAACCTGCATGAGAACAACAAAAATAAAGGACTATTAAAAAATTGTATCATTGGGGCTATTGAAGAATTCATTATTAGCTTACCACAAAACACCTACATTGAAGACACATTAAATATGGTGACGCTGTTGTTCTTTGGCTGCCTTTGCTCACATGTGGAGCCCAAACTGGCGTAAAGTAACCTTCTAGATTTTGTTCCTTCTAAACCATTCCTGGCTTATTAAAATAATATAAGTGATGCTACACATTTCTATTACTATCACCACAATACACCACAGCTGATACTCAAATTTAATTTTCTTTCCTTGTTAAACCCTAATTTTCCGACCTAAAAATAGAAACAAATGAGTTATCTTCTATATGTTAGTTTCTCAATACTGAATGAAAGAACAAAATAACCCACATAGGTCCAGATGATGAAGCACACAAGTGGACAGGCATTCAGTCCCCAAATGAAATGTAAACAGTTTGACTGCCAAAGATCAGCAAAGACACCTCCTAAGTCCTGGTACTGCAGCAAAAAACTTATTACTGATAGTCCAAAGGATAGAGAGCCGCTTGATTCAACCTCTCCATGTATACCAAAATATCTGTCCTGGGAGAAAAATAACACTAGATTTAGCGGTTTTGGTTTTTTTTAAAGTACAAAGTGATTGTTTCAAAATTTGTTCTGTTCGTAAGCAAACAAACAGGCTTTCTCCCCACCCAGAACAAAGGGCTTCCTCATCCCAAATTTCTAGACCTCACTACAGATAACAAGACAGGCTTCACTAAGATTCTTTAATCGCTTAGCATCTTTGTTATATAAAATGACCAGAGAATTATAGAATGGCTTGGCTTGAAAGGGACCTTAAGGATCACCTGGTTCCAACCCTCCTGGCGTGGAGACACCTTCCACTGGACCAACTGGGCCTTGAACACTTCCAGGGATCAGGCATCCATGATTTCTCTGGGCAACCTTTTCCAGTGCCCCACCAACCTCACAGTAAAAAATTTCTTCCTAATATCTCATCTAAACCTACTTCTTGTCAGTTTAAAGCCATTGCCCCTTGTCCTATCACTGCAGGCACTTGTAGAAAGTCCCTCTCCAGCTCTCTTCTAGTTCCTTTTAGGTAGCGGCCTACAGTCCCACATTCAGGTACCACAAAAAAGGCATCTTAAAATGTAGTATTCAAAGAATTATACAATCTTTTTAATGACTGAAAATGTTTTATGAATACTAAATATCAATTTATTATTTTTTTTTTTGAATGTGAGGACTTTGTAAAAAAGCTAGAAATTGAAATCAAGCAGTCTGAACCACCCAAATCAAACTTAAAATGTGAGCAGGCAACACACTAAAAGTAGATACTACGTGGGATGGGTTCCCTGTGTTCCCTGCTCTCTGAACCTGGGATTTCAGATGTTAATATCCGTTTAGTGAAAGATGTGTGGTAGTGTGATGTCCTGATGTCCAGAGCAGATAGTTCAAATACATCACTTACAAAGTCAGGAATTCCTCTGTGTGGGATTTACCCTCAACAGGAATCATTTAGGCCTCCTGAGCCACAGGACAGACTTCTGCTGTTTTAGCTACTTAATGTTAACAATAACAATTATTCCCTACTCAGAGCAGCACTAGAGAGCAAACCTGCCAGAGGGTCATAAAGCCACTTGCTGTGAGAAGAATTAAGTATTAAGATTCAGGATTTTTGTTCTATGACAAGATTCATAAGTGAGTACCTCAACAGTTAAAATACCTTGGTACCATCTGCTTCTAGTCTGGTCTGTTTGGTTCCTCCCACCCACCTTTCTGCCCATGAAATTGCAGCAGTTTGCTGTAAAAATAGGCTGGTGCTGGATCTCCTTAAGGAAATGACAGCAAGACTTAACAAGGCAAAGTGGTCTATTTTCCCTACAAATTAAGCCTCATTTTCTGGGATGATTAAGTTCAAATGAAAACTCTGTGAACAATGAAATCCCAATCGTAATTAACCAAAACCTTTATCCAGAGGTAGACATCTGGCACAGAAAACTCCAGTTTCTACTGTTGCAGTACGATAAAAGTTTTAATTGTTTGAAGAAAAATCTCAGAATACTGTAATATGAACAGGTGATTTTAAGTGGCACCAACAGTTCTGGGATCTGTGTGATCCCAATTTTGAAATAACAGAATGGATCTTCCTTGAAACACATGATCCATTAATAGAAATTGCCTTCCTTAAAAAATTTATATTCTAAAATAATCAAAATTAAAATGTTTGTGATCCGTCTTCAGCAGTGTCTCTATGTAGCAATGATCTTAAAAGGCTGAGAGGAACGGAAACCATTCTTGACTGCTGAACAGAATGGATCCTCAGTGGTGTCCTGCTATGCATCTCTTAAATAGAAATTAGGTTATATAAACTGGATTATAATAGATTATTTTCAAAAGAGGGAGAATTTGCCATGCAAACAAGTAGCTTTTAGAGCTTCCTGCAATGACACAGTGGATTCAAGGTAAATATGACAAGGCCCTATCTATCTTCATGTATTCCAGAAAACTGTCTCTAAACCATTTTGCTATCTTTAAAGTAAGTCTTTCAGAGATTTACAGCCTGCGCATAAGGACACAAAGGCAAGAAAAAGAGAGCAGAAAAGATTCCCTGAATAAAATAGAGCAGAATAAACTGCCAGCAAAGACAGGTACCATGAGCTGCTGCCTCAGTGCCAACTGAGTTCAGTTTTCTCTCTGTTGACCCTCTGACGTTTTCAGAGGTCAGCAATTATCATTTTATCGTTCAAGCTGAGACTATGCGTGCAACAAAAGCTTTGCTTTGGAAGTGGTGCAAATCAGCTGGATTTCAGTTTCCTTTACAAGACAGGAGTTCCCAAATCAGGTTAGTGTAGGTACCCCATAACAGATATAAATTTTGCTGCATATTACATCTAATTGGACTAGAATCTAAACCATCCCTCTCCATTTGAACAGTGAAGGATTCTGGCTTATTCCCAGGTCCTGACTGCATTTTGTATTTCCCCTTACATGCAAAATATTCAGGAGTAGCAGTCTTTCCATAGGTTATCTTATGTTGGCCAACTTCAGTCATTATAGCTTGGTGAACCCAGATGTAACATTTGTAGTAAGTTACTCCATTCATCACATCTAATATTTCCAAGACTTTATCTTTTGAAGGCTTTAGGGTATCTGTTCATATTTTGATGGACTTTCAGTTTGAACACTCACCAGGTAAGCTGGAAATAACAACTGTGTGTATGGTTTAGATACTGAAAATCTACTATTTCAAACACTGAACAAGCATCTTCAGTTGACATAAGTTTGACAACTCATCAAGCTTCCCACAGCTTTACTATCATCATTCACAGGTTACAGGGGAAGATTATTTGTCTATTATTATTTTTGTCAGCTTTCTTCTTCATACAAATGTTTGCAAGTCCTTTTCCAGGTGCTATGTACAGTTCATGTTTACTCCATCTCTTTTCACTGAGACTTCAGGTATCACTTATTTAGGCTTCAGATTTATGTGTCCATCAGCCTCAACTGTCATTGTCATTCCAGATGCTGACACAGGGCAAGAATCGTTAACATGTCAGTATTAAACTGCTGAGGATTATTAGGAATCCAGCCTATGGAACATATGAAATTGTATTTCACTTTGATCTGTTTGAATTTAATCATTGTTCTTGCCACTCAAATCTGCAGACTCTTCTCCTGCCTGTTCCTCCATGCTTTTTGACATTCTTAATATCAATTTTAATTTCCTCTCCAGGGGTGAATAGTGTTATTTACTAGCTAGTTCCTAACTGATTCATAAAAAAATTCACTAAGTTATGCAACATAAGTTGTTCCATTGCTTTCTCTACTCAATTGCTTATCATAGCTTGCTTATATATTATTACTTTTTCATTCGTTAACAGATAACATACTTGGAAAAATTTATTCAAGTATGAAGCAGTTGTAGAATACTCTCTTGTAGTTATTATTGCTATTTGTTCCTGCACAATGCTTTAAAATTATAGTTTTCATGTATATTAAATTATGAGTTTTATCCTGACTGTGAGAAGGTGTGCTAAAAGCCTGCTGTTATTGACAACAGCTTTCACCAGAGTATTAGCCAACCCCCTTAAGAAATCCTGGGTTTGGGGACACCTTAAATAATAAGGATCAAGACTGTGAAATTGATTTAAAACAGAAGACAGAAGATCTCATATTCCTGCAAGTATTTGTACTGCTGAACAGACACACTGCATTATTTTATAGGAATCAACTTTAAATGTTGTAGTCCACCAGGGATAACAGAAGTCACAAATAAAGTCAGGTAATATCATGCACAGTGAAACAGATTTCCTTAGACAGATAAAGATGACAAAAAAACCCCTGGATGCAAGCAATCAAATTGCTGGAGTAGAAATCAAACTATCTTACTATGGGACCTACAGAAAGAAACCACGGGAACAATTTGCTTCTGAGAACTCCCTTCTGAACTCAGTTTCAATAGCTCTTCAGCTATAAAAAGATTCAATCGAAAGCAAGTGGGATTAGTGGGATGATTTTATGTGATGAAAACCAGACAGAGCTGGTTTCCTCCTGTACTGCTAACAATTAGTCCAGATCACAAAGACTAGTTGCTACTTAACAAGACACCTAGCAGTAAAAACATTCCTCATCATGACCATCCAGATGTTAAAACTCTTATTACCCTGGACACCTGCCACCTCTTTCAGATGGGACAATTGATAATTCAGAGATATACAGAAAAAAAATATTCAGAATCAGCTTAAAAAACTCTCAGATGCAAAAGCAAAAGCAAATTTTGCTGTCACATGAATGAGAGGGTACCTTTCACCCTGCAGGGAAGGCAGACATAAAAAAAGCACAGAATTGTGACAGACCTAGAGGGAAAACCCTGTAAAGGCAGATACAGTGATCCTACTGGTGCTAAACAGAGAAACAGAGCCCTTTTGCAGAAGATGAAGAGCAATTCCCCATTCTCATAGCAGCAGCCACTGGCCCACCAGTTCAGCTGAGTGCTCCAGCACCACCCCCAGCCCAGTTCCATAGGGCCAATGTGCCATTGAAGCCTTCACCATTCGCTGTCTCCTGGGAATCTTCTGTGGGCAACAACCGACCTTCCTTCTCTAGGATAGTATTTTTATTAGGATTGCAGCAGATAATCACAGAAGCATAAGCCTCTTGGGTTCTAATGATATTTTGAAAAAATAATGTGGAATTTGTAGAGGAAGAAAACCTATGTCACTTGGCTTCCCAAACGTATATAAACTTCCTGCAAAGAAGGATGACGTCATGGTGCTACTGAACACTGGAGGGTCTGGTAACATTTTTTATTACTCTCAGCATCTTCCTGAGCAGAAATTCTCTCAGTACTTACTAAAGATGTCATGGTTTCTCAGCATTAACTATCAGAAATTTACTGTCCCAGTAGCAGTCTTCTGCTCACCCAGTTGTTATCTTCCTGCATGCTCCCCATCTAGTTATGCCATGAAAAAATTCCAAGATCTGTGGAATTATGGAAAAAAATCATGTGGAGAGAGCCTGTGAGTAGTTGAGGTTACTACGAAGCAATGAGGAATTTCTTGAATCTTTGAGGCTAATTTGAGCTGTAATCACGTTTTTTCTCACAGGGGAAAGACAGATACAGAAGGATTTTAATGCTTTCCTGGCTTTGTCAAAGTAGTTGGTTTTTACAGGTCTAACCTTCCAGAATCACACAGAATAACTTGCCAAATTTAAAGTTCTCCCCTTATAACCAAAATACTACCTGCTGCACTGAATTTTCTTCCAATCTAGATCTAAACAGCTTTTTTCCTATCAGCCACAACTGTGTCAAGCATTGTTTGACACAAATCAGACAACAATAATGACCCACTCTTTTATTTCCATGTGACTCAAAATTTGTTGCTTTATACACTGCCTTCCCTTTTAGACACTAAAAGAGCTGCTAAAATTGTCTTTCAGTTTTATCAGACTGGGGAAACCAAATACTGAGGCATTGAGCCAAATCATTCTCCATTTTTCCAAGCATACCAATTTGCAACTTACAAGACCACTTGCAATTAGTATTCAAATCAGATGTACCTTTGTTTTGGCACTGCTTGTAACCATTTGTTTAGTAGAGTGTTACAAACTTTCCCAAAAGTTGGTAATGTAACTAATCTTTAGCCATTGTGTAGCTTGAACTTGATACTAACACAGCAAAGGAGTATTTTAAGGACAACATTCTTGAAAGAACTACAAAACATGATATGAATTTGACTGAATTGGCTTAGAACCACCAGTTGCAGCCAGCAACAATACAGTTTTCTTATACTTACGGACTTTGAAGCCACGTGTGTTTCTGAACTTTGCCACAGCAACAGAAATCCCCAAAACAACCGTGAGTTTAATAATGAGGCAGTTTAAGATGCCTGCAAAAAAGGCAAATTTGGCCTAAATCACCACATGTAGACCTTTCTCCAGTTTAAGTCCCTAAACAGTTAAGTTAAAGCAGCAAAAGAATTGCTCCTTTTTTCAGGACACAAGTGGAAGAACTTTGCTATTAGACTTGTGATAATGCTGGAGACTTCGTACTGTGCTTGTTTTTTTTGTCAGTTAAAATCCAGGAGAGAGTCTTTAGCTCTATCCTATGGGCACTCATGCAGAAGAAGAGTTTGGCTCAAATGCCCACTGCAACAACTACTTGGACATCTTAGTTTGTTACTGTTGATGCAAAATGAATTGCCTTTCCTGACAGTCAGAAATTTGAATTCTGCAATGAAATTCAAACCCAGCTCACCAGGAACTTTGTGAGACATTACACTAATTTAAGCCACTCTATAAAAAGTTGTAGCATCACTGGCTTAACCACTTCACAAGGCATCTATTTGGACCAAAAATTGCTGTCCCACTGCCTTCTGTAAAAAAACTTCCTTTTTAAGTGAGAAGAATGGTCTGGTCATGCTTTATGAGATGAAAATCCATTTTGTTTCTAAGGGGCACTGTACTGCCCAATCCTGTAAAAATGGCAGGGGCAACTGTAGGAGTGCACAGAATAAAACTGTACAGTGAGACTACTGTGAGAGTATTGTGAACAGCAACCACCTTTTCCTCCCTCCATGTATCAACAGTGTCATTCTGGTGTGTCTGTGGCATTTGACAGGTGTTTGGAAGACCTCACTCTCAGACTGAGGGATCTACATGACCTACATATGATCTAAACCCCATCTTGGATATTCATAACCTCTCTTGGACCTCGATCTAGGTCTTTATACTTCAATAAGCAACTGGGAGAACTACTGATTACATAAATATATGCAAACTACTAAGGGTGAATGTTTCAGACTATCCACAACTGGATTAGACTGTAACTGAGTTAACACAGACACAGTACACAAAATGAAATGTAAAACAGTCTTAGGAAAACAGTTAATCTCCAGAAGCAAAAGACCTAATAAATTCATGAGCTTTTACATATGGACCATTTCTCATACAGATGTTTTCTTATTGGCAAAGTAATGAGGCTGTATTTGTCAAAAATAAGAAATCTATTTTACAATGGCATATAAAGCATAATGAGTATGAATTCACACAGCCAGACTTACAGGCTGAAACTGTTGCTTGGGCATACAAGAGTTTTCAAAAATAAGCACCCACACCCTCAAACCTTATGCTTTCAGGTTTCATGGTAATTCAGAATGTCTGCCACCTGGCTATTGTTTTGCTGTCTACTGTAGTGTTCTTCTATACAAGCAGAAAATCCCAATCAGTCTGTTTTTGCAACACAAATGCATGAGATTAGTGACTGCAGGAGCAAACAGAATCAGTTTAAATCCTGTAAGACAAGTGAATGATATTACTTCACAAGTATGAAATCTGAGATCTCTTTGCCTTTAATTTAAAAAACCTGTACCTAATAATCACATTAAAGTCTGTTTGGCATGCCAGACAGCTTTTACTTCCTCTGTTATTTTTACAATTTGAACATCCTTTGTAGTTACTGAAATTAATTTATGCCTTTCAGCAAGTATTTTTTTTAAACTTTTTATCTATAAAGGTTGGTATTTTCAAGTACAATATACTTCTACAATTTCACATCTAAGTGCTTTTTCTCAATTTTTGAATTCCACAAAAGCTGACAATCATTATTATAAATCTTCATAAGGCTTACCATTTGTCAAATCAAACAATATAATTTTTGCAGAAATAGTAGTATTGCAACACCACTCCATTCATTATTTATACTATGTTGTAGAATGTTCACAGTGCTTAGGAAATTCAAACATAACTTTTTTATTTTGTTTTAAAAGGTCAATTATTTCCTTAAGTATTGGCGGACAGGAATGAGAAGTAACCCTGGAGCAACAAATTCAGCAAGGAAAATGGGTCAAAGAACAGATGTTTGGAGGATGACAGAGAGCAGTGCTACAGGTAACCAGGTCAGCAGGCAGGAATCCTGATTAGAGTTAACTGAACTCCATTTCCCTTTCATAATCAAAATACTTGAAAACCTAATTTATGACACCAGCCAATTGCAATAAAAATGACTTAAAAAGCTGCAGAAGCTTTCAGTTGTGAAAGCAGTAAGATTTCATTACACTAAGCCAGCTGAAAACCATGTTTGTAGGAAAAGATTGCTAAATTCCCTACATGCACCTATTAAAGTGACAATTAGCAATTTAAATAATTAAACATACTGATAAAGTGAGCACAACTTAACCTCCTCTGTTTTGCGTTGATTATTCATTGGCTGTTTAAAGATGTCTTCCCGAAGAGAGACAAGATAAACATGTCCTACATTTACCATGAGAGAAGTTAAAGTAGTAACCATTCTTACAGTATGTCTGTACCACGGCTGCAAGCCTACCCTAGCTCTGAGCTGAAAAGCACAGGAATATGCTGCAAAGATATTTATGCTGGTATCACATGAGGCAGCATAAAGAGAAACAGTAGAGCTGACTGAGCTCAGGGGCACTACAGCACGGACAAAGCTGCTTATTGCTGGATTTTGGCTGGCACTTTCCCAGCAGCCTGCATCACACTGGGTGGATGTACTTGTTTGGGCAGGGAATCTGGTAGACATACCCATATAATGGGCCTTATAGTAATCATTATTTGGGTTGTGTTTTGGGAAATAACAATTAACAAACTTAAATGTCTACAAAACACCAACTTGAACAGTAGTAGACAAGAAAAAAGCTGAAGGAACACTTTATTAGGTAGGAATTACTGAATTTAAGAAGTCAAGCTAAGGTATATGCAGTGATTACTGACCAACTATGGTGACTATCTGGCTTTAATTCTACATTTTTAAAAGTGAATTCACACATGCTTCCAATTGTAAGGAAGGTTTTGTTTCCTCCCCTTTTCAACCCAGATAGCTTGCACTTGCTAGTGTAATCACAGACCATATGAAAAGAAGGACCTAACCTCAGGCAGAACCACTACACTGATGATGTTTCTTGCAGATGTTTGTGTAACCTGTTCTTAAAGGCCCACAAATACAGGGATACCACAGCAGCTTATTCCACTGCTTTATCATCTCCACTGTAATTCTTTGTCCTTCAGTGTCTAACTCTGCAGCCTCTGATTAAATCTGAGATACTAACTTCTTGCCCTGTAAAACTAATAGAGTGCACGAGACCCTTCCTCATTATGGTTTTCTTTTAAAATAGTTGAATACTTACCTCCTCAGTTCATTTTTTTTAGTTCAACAACATAAATTCCTTCACAATCTTCCCTTGTAGATAACATTTTAGGAACCTATTATTCTCATCTGGACTCTTTCTATCAAACCACATGTTTAAGTGCAATACTGAAAACTCAACACAAACTAAGGATGTAGTAAGTTAGAACAACATCACGAAGATGAAAAGTTCAAAAAAGTCAGGAACGCTCTCCTCAAGCTGCTGTTTCACACTGCTTAAAAATTGCAAGTGGAAACATAGTTGGACATAGTAGGAATTTATTTCTTTAAAAAAAGAAGAAATTTAAGACAAAATAGAATTTCTTTGGGGTGGTTAGCGGGAGTGAATTTCATTGATGCTCTTCTCACATATATGAATTATTTCAGTTTATTCTTTAAAAAGTTTTGAGACTTTTTTCTAACTTTTTTTTTCTGAGGAAGAAGGCTTTGACACAGAAGCAACAATGGAAATAATATCATTTTGGACTGGATTACTCTGAGCTACTTTTATTAACACCTGTTTAGCTAATCTACTATTAAATAAGGTTTGAATGCGTAAAATCACTTGGAAACAAGCACACCATACCTTATCAATCCTTTCTATCATAATTCTCTAACTGTGAAAGGAAAACCAAGCCTTACTGCTCTTGATGCTTTGCAGAAGAAGAAAGAAGCAGGACACATCTCAAGTTTTTAAAAAGCATTTCCCATACAAGAAAATGTTAAAAAACATTCAAATTTGCCTTTGAATGTTCTTCTTTTTTAAGATCTAGTACATTTGCTAGATAATACATACTTCAAATCCTCTCCAGCTTGACTCCTGTTAAACCAGCTGTAAGCACAGCATTCCCAAACTCTGCTACACAAGCTGTTTCAAAGCAGCACCTTGTACACCAAAACTTACCTCCTTGCACTGCTCCCAGTAGAAACATGGAACAGCTGTTTAGGCAGCAAACGCTGCCTGCACATGCAAACACCTTTCTTACTGCGCACAAAGTTTAACAGCCCAGAAGTTTCTCCTGCAGCTTTACTATAACATTTCTTACCCAGTTATGGTGATGGCCAAACAAAATAAGGATCCCTGATGTAAACTGAGATTCTACGTTATCTTCAAGAAATATACAGGGTAAGTTGTACATCTTATTGAATACTGAAATCTTACTGAACGGATATATCTGAAGTAGTTTCCAGTTTCACCATTTCTAGTACTGATGCAGTAACAGTCTGAGACCTGTTCCCAGAAGAAGTTCCCATGAAGCTTTTGTTTAAAACATTCATTTTGTAAAACATTCATTTTTGTTTCCTCGTAATACCTAATTGCTGCAATTCTGTGTAATGCAATGATAAAAGTAGCAGAAACTCTAATAATTAGTTTGTGTCAGGAAAGATGACCTAGCATTAGCAGCAGTTGGAAACTTTTAGAGAAGTAAAAACTTGTGTGGAGAACACTTACATTAATCATATAGTTGGAGTTTACTTGAAGTAAAAAGGATTACACTCAGACCTTTCTCCACACATAAAAATCCTGGAAATTCCTTTTTTCATACAAGAAAATGACAGCTCTTAGAACAATCACATTTCTTTCATTTCTCTTTCCTACTCACTAAAACAAAACAGCAAGTTGCTGAGGACCTCTCATCTAATGGAAGAAACGAGTGAGCTTTGTTTTTTTCTTTCCAGTACTGGATGTGTGCAAGTACAATGGCCAAATATATTATGCAAAGGATTCTTAATAAAGAATGTTTTTTACACCCAAGTCAAGGAATAAAGCAGTCAGTGGGTGCAAAAGGCAATCTGAAGATAGTGTTAGTTTTGTGATGGATGTACATAGAACCATTTCACATGTCTATATTATCTGTATCAAGATAATCAGATTTTCCAAAGCAATCTCAAAAGCTCTTTCCCATGTACACTGTATACTACCAACACATGTGAAATATTTTTGCTGTTAGTATCAGTAAAATGTAGCATCTTTTCTAATAACAATCACTCCAGTTCAGTCGTATGAATACTTCAAGAAATATAATAAACAATACTGAACACAATAAACCTTAAAAACCTTAATTTCATTTGATTAGCAGGTTAGTAATTTCTTGCTTACATTCACTATTTTGCAAATAATGTATTGTTCTAAAATTAGAATAGTGCAAAAGACTTATTTTTTAGTATATGTATCAGAATGGTATAGGTGCATTAAAACTTTAAAAGTAAGTTCTAAAAATATCTTTTTGTGATTATATCAACAATGAAAAAAGAAACTTAAGAAGTACACAAATTTCCCAGAAGGCTGTAATATTTCACTCTAGTCAGTGGCTTTGTTTCCCATTATTTAGATAATTCCTGAAATAGAATAAATAAAGAACATCTAATCTCAACATGTACATGAACAGATTTAAACATTATTCTCATTAACCCCTACAGAGCCTATAAAATAGGGTCAGCTGAAAAGGCTTTCAAATGGTCCTCAGCAGACACTACATCATGTTCTAGTGATCTATTGCTTGAAAAGGAAAAGTCTTTTACAGCCTAGCCCCTAAGGGTTTTAAGATCATAACACTTAAAAACCTTAAGTAGAAGCTTGCTTTGATATCTGGTACAATACTGTAAAATATGAATTAACAAGGACATTAATTATTTTACGTCATATGATTTTTAAGCATGCTATAATCCTGAAAAAGGCACTGAAATAGTATCATACGCATTAGTAATTTTAAAATTTGTAAAGATATTTCTGCTTAATTAATGGAAACCACCTGTCTAAACACCATTAGCCCATATGCATTTTTTACAGACTGGCTTGAAACAGAAATGTAATCTTTAACCAAGTCACACAAACATTCACTTGCAGTGAAAGGAGGTTGCTACAAAACCTGCAGCGCATTGTTTTTCTGTTATTGGGTTACAGTAGCTGAAGTTTGTAAGCACCAGAATCCCCCATCCAGCTGATCAGTTACAGCTGTTAATTGTGGAGGGAGAGACTGGCTGACATCTGCTTCTTGCATAGTTAGTTAATGGTTCACTTCCAGGTCCTAAAAGGATTGTAGCTTCTCTCAAAAGACAATGTCGGCCCCCATATTCATCTGCCTTCTACACTGCCTGTCTTGTTCTGGTTTGTCATCCTCTACACAATGCAAATCTGAGTGAACTCACATCTGCCACTGATCGACCCAATTCGTGAGCAATCTTTTCCCATCGACCGGGGGTCCCCCCTGGGAACTTAACCATACTTCTTGTCAGCTGGCTCAGGTCCTCCTCTGTCCATTCAGGTGCCTGTAAAACATTTGTAAAACATTCATTACACTGGAATATTGGACATTTATTTGCAAGGCAATATACTGAAAAAAAAAATTTTAAACAAATTAATCTAATAATTAAAAAAAAAAAAAGAAGAAAAAATATCTGGGTATCTTCTCTCTGTGTTGTTGCTGAAAATGGATAAAAACAACAGACCAACAGTAAGATAGTAAAAATCCTGGACACTCAAAAACTGCACTTTGTGTACTATGTAGACTAACACATTTAATTTGTATTAACTTTAATACAACATACATAACACAACATTATAAAATGCAGTAAAGATAATAGTCAACAATAGTTTTATTAGATTATAGGGTTATGCAAAAATTAGATGGGCCAAAGTCCAATAAGAACTTCATCTGACTACTGCCGTAATAGACAACAAAACAATGTTTCTGCAAATCCATGAGCAACAAAAGGAGGGCTAAGGAGAATCTCCCTCCTTTACTAGATGCAGGCAGAAACACAATGACACAGGATGAAGAAAAGGCTGAGGTACTTCATACCTCCCCTTTGCCTCAGTCTTTAATGGAAAGATCCGTTGGTCTCCATGTACCCAGTCCCTGACCTGGAAGACAGAGCACAATGAAGCCCCCATTATCCAAGCAAAAATGGTCAGTGACCTGACACACAGAAGTCCATGGGGCTGGATGGGATCCACCCAAGGTTACTGAGGGAGCTGGCAGAAGTACTCACTCAGCCCTTTTCAAACGTTTACCAGCATACTCAGCTGACTGGGGAGGTCCCAGTTCACAGGAGGTTTCCAAATGCAATACCCATCTGCAAGAAGGGCTAGAAGGAAGATTCAGGAAACTATGGGCCTGTCAGTCTGACCTCAGTGCCAGGGATGGTCATGGAGCAGATCCTCTTGAGTGGCATCACATGGCACGTGAAGGACAACCAGGCGTTCAGGCCCAGCCAGCACAGGTTTGTACAAGGCAGGTCCTGCTTGACTGACCTGATCTTCTGAGACAGGGTGACCTTCTTAGTGGATGAGTGAAAGGCTGTGGATGTGTCCACCTGGACTGCAGTAAAGCCTTTGGCATCAATTCCCACAGCACCTCCGGCTCAAGGCTTGGCTGGATGGGTAGAAAACTGTTGGGATGGCCAGGCCCAGAGGG